>VWZZ01004393.1:51923-157199 GCA_013399095.1 Psophia crepitans
TTTCTTAAAGAATAAAAAAATCCATTAAGTAATACCTCAGGGATTAGTTAACATCACAGAAAAAGTTCACTGATTACAGGAAATACCACAATATTATCTGCATATATTTTAATATCTTAACTAAATACATTTGTCAATACAAAGCCAACATATTTTTCTTACTTTACATGTGAAATAATTTCTGTACTTTAAACTACTTACTCTCAACAAATATAACTATTTTAGGCATCTGGGGCCAAGGCGTGCCTCTCTACAGCAGTATAAACACTATCATATCAGTAGAAAGCACCTGAATCTGTTCCTTAAGGAAAAAAAAAAGGAATGACCAGTGGAGAAACTTGTTTCCTTTTATTTTGTAAATATCCTAGTAGGATAATGTATCATAAGACCAAACTGCTATTTTGCATAGCTCTTCAACCTCATTCTATTTAATATGTCATGTTCTCAGGAATAATATGAGGAATTACTAAAAGAAGATGGAAAGATTCTGGCAGAGTAATTCAACTGTGTAGCCAAAATGAAGGACGATTACATCAGTAGCAGGTCCTAGAGCAGTCCAGAGGGAAGTCTGGGGAAACAAAATTCCACAGGGCTTTGATCTGTGGCCAGTGAGAACCAACAAATGTGGTAGAGCCAGAGCTAGTAATCACCATCCAATTTCTGCCCTTCTTCACTAGCTTTTACCCAGGTCCTTCCTCAGTCTGCATGTTTATTGCTTGTCATTCTGGCTCCATTTTCCTTCAGTTGAGCAACTCAGAGAAGCTGTCATTATTGAATGTCAGACCAGTCTTTGAACTTAGCATTCCTTTGAGCAGGAGGTTGAACTAGATGAACTCCAACTGTCCCTTCCAATATAAACACTTTATTCTATGGTTCTCCATCTTTCTCATGCTTGGGAGCCCAAGGTGCTAAAAGAAAGGGTCTGTGACTGAATGTGATAAATCACTCTCTGGATAATTTTAAACTTCTTCCAAAGTACTTCTCAGAGAGAAAGAGAAGATATTTCATCTTCTTATTACACCATATGAAAAATATATACATTTATATAAAACCAATATATATTTATTTAGAAATCAATGTAAACAGAAAGAATGAAGACATGCTTTTTGATTTCGGCTTGCCATATGTGTTCATTAAGATTACATACACAGCAAATTATTCTCACACTATAATTGAAAACTAATGCAGTGTTCATTTATTTATTGTATAGCATACTTGCATGATCTCAAATGCTTGTGAGGTTGGCTCTAAAATAGGAACAGCTAGACAGTCTAATACAGCTAACATTCACTATGTGGACATCAAATACACAGATTATTTTTACTAAAGTTAATCTTAATTAAGCAAGAGGTTTATCTTGTAACTTGTCCATGTATACCAGACTTTCAACTTTATCAAGCTCTTTATCCTAATAGAAGCATGTTAGGATGCATTGTAGTAAAAGAAAAACCGCCTATATACAATTTCAGTCAAAATGGCCCTTTTAAAACAGCCACCTCATGGTAATTAATTGTGAATGTACATTTTTACAGGTCTTTAAAGGTGAAGAAGCTGAAACTCATTTACATGCTACATGTTTCAATCTGTCTTCCCCGGCTTGCCTTGCAACACACACAGCCGAGTTCACCTCAGATGTTGCTATCAGGGTTCCTGTGTAGGCAGCTACAGGGCATCCTTCCTCATCTGAGCTGGGCAGCAAGCAGGGATCCCTGTATGTGAAGAAAACCGGCATCTCTCTGGTGCCATTTGGCTACTGTAAACATCTGAAGTAGCTGAAAGGAATAGTGTTCTAAAAAAGCCTATTCTTCCCTGTTGATTATCAAAGTTTTTAAAAACACACACACCAAAGATTCATATTTGCATTTCTACTCACATTTGATCAGATGAATCCCAACTTAACTGTAAAAAGAAGTTGGATTTCTACTCTGCGTTAGTTAAAATAGTCCGTGGTCCGCGTTCCCCACCTGCCTCGCAGTCAGTGGTGGGAAATAGGCACCTGAGGATGACTTACATCATTTTAATCAGTCATTGATTAAGCAGCTTTTTCTCTGAGTTTGCCCATCATGCTCCACTAATTACAGAGGAGTCTGGCTGAGGAGTTTAGCTTAGGGGTCCAGCCAGCCAGGCTAGGGGATGTGAGATGAATCCTGCCCACACACCAGAGGCAGCCATAGAACACTCTGAGTGTATTTTAAAAAAGAAGTATTAAAACCTATCTCATGCACTATAGCTAAATCTGGAACCCCATTTATGCTACCATAGAAAACACTCTGTGTTTCTCTATAAAAGGGAAGTTATTAATGTGGGCATGCAGAAAATAGATTATTTTGTTTTAAATATATATTAATATCTTTATTAATATTACAAGCTTGACTATAAAATCTAATTTTTTTTAAATAAGGGACTTTTGTAAGTTTTTACATGCAACAGCCCTACCCCTTATTTAAAAATGGAAAGAAGTAAAATTCCTGTGTCTTACACTGAATTGAAAAATTGGTTAACCAATTATCTTTTGACATGATTGTAAGCAGGACATCAGTGAGGAAATATATATTTAATGAGCTTCCTCTAGGATAAGTTCTTGGCTTTTGCCTGTATTACACTTTTTGTGAAAATCCCATAGAAAATATAGAATCAATACTGATAAAGTTTGCAGGTGGCAGAGAGATTGGCCCATGTCACTGGACAAATGACACATTACTGATTAAGACCAATGTGGAATACTTAATAAAGTAAACATCAGCAAACAGGAAACATTTTTATACAGTCAGTGTAAATTAATTCCTGAAACATAGAGCAAAGAATGCAGTCCAAACTTGCCAAAGTGCTTTGAATCATTATCAATAATCAGCTGCGCATAGCATCACGATGAAAAAGGAAAATTCAGCACAATTTCTTAAAATAAAAATTACTGTTTATATATTTATTCTCAGTAAGATGCCATTGGTAAACTATTTTATTGCAGTTATTATAAATGTTAACAAAATCAGTGAGATCCTGTTCCAGATTGTTTTTCCCTGCTCCTTATTTGTTTTTCCATCCTTAATTCCATTTTCAACATTTACTTGAAAGTTATTACATGACAATTCCATATGTTATGCAAAGGTCAAGCCTCTTGCAAGAGTCTTGCCTTTAACTGAAGTTTCTATTATTATTAATAATAACCTGAAATTTGGGATTTCTCTGTGATTTTTCATACAATTCTTTACTAGCAAAAGTAATAGCTGATCCATTGTCGATGTGAAAGGTAGAGGGGAAGATGTTTCCTCAAAACCCAGCTCCTACAACATGTCTCATTTCTTGTACAGAAAATGCTCTTACAAGAGCAATCTTATAAGCAGTTGTTGATTGAAAGCTTGTAGAAATGGAAGAGGATCTGGCTTGGGAAAAGGGGTCTAAAACAGAGCTGAAAGGATAGAAATGAGGGAGTGAAGAATTAGGAATTCAGAAAAGATGTTTTGGGTCATGCAAACAGTTGTCTAAGGAGTCATGTTGTAGGATGATCTTTTTCTCAGCACAGAGGAAGTATGGTCCCTGACCTACAGCACTTTGGGTACCAGAGTCTACTAGCTATAAAACTGCTTGAAAGACATTTATGGTTGACACGAGAATCTATTTACTTAAATCAGCTACAACCATCCTCTGTGTCAAGTAAAAGCAGTCTGGTGGAGAGCATCTGTTTGGTTTCTTCCAAGCATGTATGCTACCTTTCTTCCTCTGAGAAGTACCTGGGTCAGGCAGATCCTCCTGCAGTGAAGACAGATCGCTCCTCCCTGGGGTCCGCCTCATGGAGAGACATTTCCAATGGCTGTGAGATCTGAGCAAGCAGAAGAGGACTGAGGGCAAAGAGCTGGACATCTGCAGCCTAATCCAGGAACCTGCTGAGGGGAGCAGGGACAAGACACATAAGCCCCAGAGGGAGTGGGATGCAAATCTTCTGGGGACTGGCAGGGAGTATACAGAGCTTGTAATTCAACAAGCTACTGATTTCACTGGAAAACTGGACTTGTAATGTAAGGTCATAGCAAGCAGCTGTTTAGAAACCCTTTTTGCTTTTATATTCTCCAGCTAATCATTTTACATTTTCATTTTCAGTTACATTTCATTTCATTTACATTTACATTTACCTTTTCTGTATTTGAAAAGCTATGTATTTTAGTTTTGCTATAATAAATCCTGGTGTTTGGGGGTTTGTTTGTTTATATATATATATGTGTGTGTGTATATATATAAAAGCCTTTGGAGCTCTCTATAAGAAGGATTCTAGGTAGATGTAGCTTAACGATTGGCTAACCTGGGATTCTATCTCAGCTAGGAAGGAAACACCAAATCAAAACCAGCTACACTGACACAAAATAAAAATTAATTTCTTCACCAACATCCCAGGCTAGCGTATTCTGCACATTGCTGGTCAAAGGCTTCAGTACTGGAGCTAAGGATTGATGATGCTTATCCTCCTGAGCTGTAACTCCAATATCATTGCTATGGCTATTTAAATGTGAGGTAGTAATCAAAAAACATAATTACACAGAAATTCTAGGGATTTCATAGATTTTTACAAAAAGGGAAAGTCTTATTACACTAGTTTTACAATATTGGGTGACAAAACACAAAGATAATATGCATCATTGTAATTATGAAGTCAGAAAAAGAGCTCCAAATGGAAGTATACTGCTACCACTTTCCCTTTTGCTATTTAAAACTATGATGGTTGCATTTGGAAATATAAACAGATCTCAAAGAATAATAGAAATTAAAAATAAATAATAGTGGGTTAGAATGCAATATAATAAGTAAGAAAACATTCATTTTCTGTATTGGAAAAAATGTTACAAATTAAACCCAAGAAATTTAGGAAAGAAAAGTTAATGCCTCTGAAGGTGGAAGATCAAATTTAGTCTCTAGAGAGTGAGTATTAATTCTGAATTATTCACAATCTTTTTTTTTTTTATCTCCCATATTGTCTGAGAGATGAAGAACTGCAGTGTAACAAGATTCAATTTTTTGTCGTTAAATCAAAATACATCTATTGCAGAGTGCTGGTGTAGAAGTTGCAATTTAGTTGCATTTCTAACTCGTTCATACTAGAAAAGGGATGAATAAAAAATCGTATCTTGTGTTTGTGCACAGAGGTACCCACTTTTATTCATTAATATCTGATAGCTACTTGCACACTGTTTTTATTGGTTCTCATTAACCGTAAACAATCTTTTCTAAATTAAGGAGAATTATAGATGTTCATCATGTCTCCCACTTAAAGTCTGTCTTTGTATGGTGAACACAAGTTTCAGATCATTCTTCATGGAAAAACTGTTCAGTGGAGGATCTGAATATATTTTTGTTTTCTTTCTGTTGTATATTTGTTAATATTCTAAAATTGCAGCAATAATTTCTGAATCATTAAATTCTGAGTAGCTGAACATATGATTTTATTGAAACTAGAATGGGATTGTAATTGGTTTCCTCTAGCCTATGAAATATTACGAAGTTTAAAATACCTCCTACCAAGATTGAGTCCTAGACCTTTTAAAAAAATTTCACCAAAGTGAACATCCACTGAGAAACAGAACAACTTAGTTTAGACCTGTCAATTGCCTGATAGATCAAAAACTTACTTATGGTATGAGAAACAAAGGCTTGCTTACAATAGGATAAATTACTTCAGAATCCATGTTATCAGGATGGATCCCTGCTAAATGTTATAGTTGCAAGGTATTTTGTCTAGAACTTTACTAGAAATTACATCTGAAAGCTGATTTTTCTTATTTCATTTCCCCAGTTAAATGTTCAATACATTCTGGAAATGCAGCTGCTTCTCACAGAAATGGCTTTAGTGAATCACCATTCACCAATGAAAACTCCCTTTGTCAGAAGAGCACTAACAAGCCCCAGTTTAAATCAACTTTTTCCTTCCTGATCCCCGAAGTAGATCTTTTGTTGTTGATCTCTGTGACATGAATTATACTTTTTAAATTAGCTCATAAGAGTTACAAACAAACAAACAAACAAACAAAAAGCCAGGGACATATTTCTCTACGAACTATTTCCTATCGTAGCTGATTGGGTTTATACACCAGTAAAACTGTACGGTGACTGGGTAAAGAGCAGACAGATCTATCTCCAGTGTCTTTTTATTTACCTATTCCTTGAGGAACCCCAAGGACAGAGTATATGTCACATCTGATTTGATGACCGTCATTGATTATTTATACTGTTCATCCAGATTCCTTCAGCCAGCTATGGTCTTCAAGCACAACTTCATAGTTTTTGTTCTGTGGTCATAGGGGCATACTGAGGTATGTCGTTATGCTGAGGAAGAAAAAGGTGTTCTACAGACCGAAAGGCTATATCCAAGTTTGCTTTCTTATGCCGTAAGTTCTTATTTAATAAATAAATAAATAAGTATATAAAAGAGGGACATACACATTAGGTACCCTAACAAGTCTTTCTAAAAATGCTAATTTTTAAGCTTAGGCCAGCTGTGAGGTCCACAAGGTCCTTCACGGTTGTCAGCACCCTAATCTTCTCTGTTTAACTTGTCATGTTTATGTACTGTTCCAATTTTCTCAGTATTGAGGGGTTATTTCCATTGTGTTAGACATGTCTAAATCTCAACAGTCTGAAATCAATTTATGTTCCTCTGAGAGACAGAGCACTGACACAGGGAAAAAAAAGACCTATTCATAGTTTTTCTTGCTTTTCCTTGTAATACATTCATTTAATACTTATCAATTCCCGACTATCTTGTCAGGAACCTTTATCAGCATCATTTTTTAGTATACAGTTCATTAACTTTTTGAAGTACGGCACAGGATTACATGTGACCAGCACAATCTAAACATCATAAAATTCACATCACTACTATTCGTCTCTGATTAGATTTAAGGATGCAGCCCTTCATTATGCTAATTGCTCATCTCTGAACCTTCAGGAATTCAGAACAATGTGACAATTCTCAACCCTTTTTTTTGCAAACCAGGTCATCTTGATCGATTTCTCATGCTTTATACTCTTTAGTGTTCTGTACTGCAATAGTATCATGCCCATCAATCACTATTTCTCTCATTTTTTTTCTTTCAGGGCCCTATGGTTTTATGCTAAATCTTTTGAACTTCCTGTCATTTCATCATTATAATTTAGATCGCTGCAAAGCTTTCACTAATTCAGCTTTGTTCTTCTTGATAAGTTAGTCAAATACTGAGAATTAACTCCTGAGTGGGTGAACATGAAAGCAAAGGGGTTTGTCTCTACGAGATACATCTCAGTGTGGACAGTATCAGATCTTCAGCAGCTCAAAGCAAAGTGAATTACATAGAGGTTCAATGAGGGAACTGAGAATTTAGAAATTCACTATTCTGTTTGCAGTTTTGTTTCTCCTTGGACATCAGTCTTCCACTAACATCCCTTGCCAAATATTCCGCTTTTGTACACCAAACAATATGCATTCACAACTAACAGTCAACCATGTAAAAACTTGAATCTTGTAATAAGTTTTTATGCTACTGTTAGTCTTCTCTTTCACAGTCTGCCACTGTCTGCCAACCTTTCTGTTCTACTTGAATCTCTATAACCAGGAATATACTGGTCTGTCATGCTGGTGTGAATGAGCAGGAAATTGGAAAGAAACTGTTTTGAATAATGTCTGGATCCGAGAAATCAAATAAACGTGGTATTGCTTATTCCAGCTTCCACCACTATGGCCAAGTGGCATGATTACCTTTTCATTATGTTGCCACCGAGTGTTTATCATTCCACCATGTGGTATGAAAATAAGCCAATTATAGTTAACACACCTGAGCTCCTGACACTTATTGTCACAGAAGAGATTTCAAAGGCAAATCAATAAAATTCAGAACCATGCTGACAGCTTAATGCATATTAAACACAAAATTGGGAAGTTACTACAATGTAATTTAATAATGACAGAAAGGCAGTCAGGTGAAACCGCAGGCTCTCTCAGTCTCAGTAATTTATTTTTTTCTTTATGATAAACTTCTGTTCAGTTCTCCCAAACTTCAAGAGAAATCAGGAGGACTGAAACTCTGAACTTATTTCTGAGTTCACTGACAGACATCCAGGGCCATTTGGGATGCACTTGGGTATCAGAAATCGCCATTGGAATGGCAAGGTCAGTGGGAGACTCATGATTGTCCAGGATGACAAAGTTCTGAAGTCTCCTAAGGATCCTCTGCCATATCTGTCAATCCAGCAAAGATGTCTGAGTAACATAAGTCATGACACCCTTCATACTAGACCTATGGTGTGCATCTGCATTAGATTCCTAATTCACAGACTATGACTTGTCTGCATACCAGTATCTAAATGTGGCACACGTGTCTATGTGTCCATTATAACTGATGGGGTCTTCAGCAGACCACACAAATGTAAGCATTCTGTGCTAATCAAGATACCCTTGGATCTTCCACCTCACCTCCCATCTATAGATTCTCTATCACAGCTGTCAATTCCATATTCAAAGCCAAAAGACACTAGATGGTGATGCAAGTGAGCTGCTATCTCGAAATCTATTCCGTATAAACAACAGTCTAGAAAGTTTTTCAGCTCACTGTAAGGTTGCCATCTCTACATGGCTAGTTGAAATCATTCTAGACTCAGTTCTCAGCTGTTCTACCTCAGCTGCATGGTTCACTACTTCTGATGTGCTGTTTTTCTGTCTCCCGTTAGACTGGAGCATTGCATTGCAAGATCTCCTATTCAGAAATAGTCATGGACACCATGGGCATTTCCCTACATTTATCTATTTTTCTTCTTTTATTAGGGATTTTTCTGATCACTGTTTCAGGGATAGCATAGCTGGTTTTCAAATCAAGATCAGGACACAGAGAGGGAAATCCCAGGAACAAGGAGCGTAAGTCTGTGAGAGTTTGGGAACAAGCAACTGAAGAAGGGAGTAGCTGAGAGAAAACATGGGTACAACGAAGGAATTTAGAAGAGGAGGAACTGGCAGCATAGATGTCAACACTAAATACCTTGTGACTCCTTTTCAACTATGCCTTAATATGAAGTTTATATATAAGGAAAGAAATTGATTTATTATTGAATATTTTTCCCCCCACACTTGCTGAAGTCTTTTTGTGAATGTGTTTTCATGAAAAGGACTTTAGGACACTGTACAATCAACTTATGCTCCATCTGCATTTTAACAGAAAATACTGGGAACATGCCTTGATATTCATCAAAGTGGCATGCCATAATGTAAATTGAGATTTTCTCTAATGTGCTTAGAAAGTGTAAAAGCTTAAATGGGAGCAGATTCTAAACACATGAAAGAGCAGAGACACTGGTATAGTTAGGCAGAGTTTCTCACTGTCAGGGTGCTTCCATGCAGTATTCCTGAACAGTTAGTCCTGAAGCTTAATTTAGTTTTCAGTTAAGCCAGACTGAGTTGTCAGACATGTTCTTAGCAAGCATACACAGTCTTTATAGGTACGGCAACAGTCGCAGGCCCCTCTAGGAGCAACGATCATGAGCCGTCATGACTCTGAAGACTCAATTTATACTATAAATTATGTTGCTGATTCAGTGTGTGTGACACATACCAGTCTTTTCACCTTGCTGTGCCGGCTCTGCTCAGGGAGATCTGTGCACAGCAACGTGTTTGCCCAGGATGGGTTCATCACTTGCACTACTAGCTCTTGCAGTATTAGAGTAATATGGTAGAGAGAGTAATCCCTAGCCTGGACGCGTGAACGAGCAGCACTGATTTTAGCAGCAGTCATTGGATAACACACATGAGCAAAACTGGAGATACTTCAGGGAATATTTCCTTCTGCCAAATGAAAGGTTCTTCTTCTTGTATATACAGAAAAAATAATCTTGACCTTTTCAAGGTATTGGTAGAGTTTGCAACCTGTGAGCAAACTTCTGAAGTGTCTTTCTCCACTCATCATGTGTTAACACCTGGGCATGAAGACATTTGCTAATTGGGTTAGTATTTACATAAAATACATATATTATAGACTTCAGAATTCATCCAGTACTACCTGTGGTTGCAAATCATAAACCAGGGTATCGACTTAAGGATTTGAACTTTTAATAGGAACTTCTGTAACATAAGGCAAGAGAGAATGGTCTTCCTCCATTCCACAAGATTTCTTTTTCTACTTCAGATCAAGCTGTCCCAGTAAAATCTGTTCTGAACTGTACTGTAGCAGCATTTTCTCTATCCCAAGACACGGCTGTCCTTCAGATAATATCGTTTGCTATCAACAAGGAAATAAATCTGTAACAGTGTAACACGGTTCTGGTAATAGGGGCCAGAAAAGAGAAGAAAGTTTGTATAAAAGTGTCACCCAATAAGACATCTATAAGTGCTCAGTATCAAACTTTGTCTGTGGAAAATAATCTGCTCTTGTTGACTACATTAAAAGCTGCTTTTTCCAAAAACATATTTCTCATTTCCAGAAGTGGCTGAAGATTTTTATTATTTTTCCCAACTCCTGTACATTTAAGCATCAAAACTGTCACCGACAATGTTGCTATTGCCTCTGCACTGTTTTAGCTATGATCCAGAGATTCTTTGCTTCACATCCAGATTAATGAGAAGACGACTGTATTTAGTTAGTTGTGGGTTTTTTTCTAGTTTCATAGATTTTTTTAAATCTCTGACTGATAAGCAATTCACAGAACTGTAGCAGCCAAGCAAAATAAATAGCTGTATGTCCATTAGAATGTAAATTAACTCATTACTATGCCAGCTTCTGACCTTTTCTAATGGCTGTATTCTTGCTACAAAGACTCTTTGCTATTCATGAAAGTGAAAACTTAATGGTAGCTTGAGATTCTCTGGTGTATTTTAGAGAAATTTTCATAGAGGCAGGTGACCGGTGCGGGTCCCAGCTTGAACAGCAAGTGCTTCTATCATTCATGACTTTGAATAGCTATCCTTTTTCTAATTATTTGTGAAGATCGGAATATTATTGAAAAAATGTTGCCTAAGACGACTAGGTCAGTGAAACGTCATGAACTGCACAGGAAGTGCTTCTATGTATAGAAAACTGAATATTGATTTAGTACCTGATCTCACAGTCAATTAAGTTTTTGTACCAGTTCTATAGACTTCAGTGAGATGAGATCAGGTTTAATTTCCCAAGGTGCTCCTCTAGCTCTGCATAATTTCTGATAAACTTCTCTGTCTCACACTTTATGCTACTCATCAAGAAATCTGAAAGTTTGAAGGGAAGAAATATATACTCAGACTCATGATGCCCCCAAGTCACCTGGAGAAGAGACGAGCCACTGAAGGTGCTACCCCAATGGGGTCTAAAGATCTAGCTGGCCTGCTCTTTGACTTGCACCTTCATAGAGTAATTATCTGTGGCAGGATGGTATTTGTTCTTTGGAATCACCTTTCACAGGTGTAATAGGCCAAAGAGAGTGAAATATTGTGCTGATTTGGACTGGAGCACTACATCCATAGCAGTCTCACTTGTGTTGAGATCAGGAGCAATGGGGTAGTGGAGCATAAAGCAAAATGCCACCACAAGCAACTGCTGAGGATTAGTTTGTACCCTTGTGAGTCTCAGGCAAAACTGTTTAATAATATCTAGACATATGTATATAGCCCTAAAGAGGACAGACCTTTTTCAGTTTTATTAATCTAAACCTGCATTTGATATAATAACTGGTGACAACCTTCATCCCAATGCAGCACAATGCTACATCAGTTAATTGCCATGCTGCCAGTGTGTAGTCTACTGCAAGGAAAAAGACACTGGGTCTAACTGTACATCATGTTGTGGGCCTGATCAAACATGATGGGTCATTCATCTCACTGATGTGGGATGTATTGATTTTTGACCCATTGCATCAGGTGCCATACGAACCAAAGACCAAATGGATCCTCCACAGCATGGCACCACCACTCTGAAGGACAGTTGACAACAGGACTAGCTAACTATGCTTGAAGAGCTAGAGCTCCCAGTCTTCTTACACCTACTATTTATGTCAAGGTAAATCAACTTTTTGTTATTGCTAGATCTGGTAAATCAACTTCAAGTTCTTGCTTGAGTAAAAGCTCAATACTTAAGGCTTTTTGAAAAAGATGGATCTTTGACAAAATATTACATGGTAATGATTGATTTTATTAGAAACAGAACTGCTAATTGCCATTCCCTATATATCATCTGATATTTTAAATATGACATGACCAATTCAAACTTTTTGTCACCTGCTTGTTTTCATAAGTATTATTTCCATTTATTTTAATTCATTGTTTCCTTTTAGTTTTTACTTTTTACAGTATATAAATTAGTTGAATTTACTTGTTCTCCTTGTTTTCCTGAAAAGGGGGAAATATTTGAAGAATAATTGAATTAATGAACTTGTACAATGCTATATATTTGTTCTATGTACGCCAAAAAAAATTCTCTCTCCCACCAGTATTTTTGGAATTTTAACTGGAAAATACTTTGCACCTTAATGAGTGAACCCAATTGTAGCTTGAGTTCTGTGCACGTAATCCAACCACACCTACCGTATCTCAACAAAAGGTAAACATACAGAAGGAGAAGCCAGATGTAACGTGAATGGTAAGAAACAGTTCCCTGGATCCTGCTAACCATGTACACTGTGAGTCTGAACTGACAGAGAAGTTCTCCACTGTCACATCAGTTTGAAGTTAACGGGTATCTGACACCTCAGGAACTGAGGCCCCAGTGTGGGCAACTGATAGACATCTCAGGGATCCCAGTAAGTGAAAGAGAAAGCACAGAGGAAAAATAAATAAATCTACTATTAACCTAAATTTACACAGTAACTTTTCTAGAAAGGAAAACTTTTGCTGAAGTGTTGTCACATGGACGTTGATAAGATGCCCATGGAGTCAGGTAATGCTCTGGGAGTGCTCATCAGCCATCTGTTCATTGACTTCCAAGCATCTATGTGAGACAGGTCTGTGTGGTAGTTGGGACAGCTTTGCTCAGAAAGCCATATGCAGCAAGGCTTTTATAGCACAAAAAAAAACCAAGAAGCCCAGCAAAAGATAATTGGGCAAAACACTTGCTGTATCATCAGTGAGAGAAGTGATATGGAGGGAAGTTGACGTGCCCTGAACATTGCTTTGGATGAAAAGGCTTTATCCGTGATGCTGTTGAGTTTCTCCCTGCAGCACTACCACACACCATCAGAGCAGAAATCAAACTGTTCCCGGGCTTCAGTTTAATTATACATACACATCTGCCACAGAGGTGACCATCACTGAAGGTTCTGTGGTTTGGTTAGTTACTTTTGATTTTACAATGTCTTAAAAACTTTTCAAGGACTCAATTAAAAAAATAAATAAATAGTGAGCAAATTGGTTTGTCTAGTGGCTGGAAAAAGATAATGGAGATGGAAATTTAGCAAAAAACATGTACATGGCAGCAGACTAATAACCAAAGGCTAGTTTGTATTACTGACAATACAGAATATGCAGAATTCAGGGGGTTTACTGCAGAAAAATATAAGCACTGTGTCTTGCAAATGCTCTAAATCCTATCTGATAAGCTGCATTTAGCAAACTTTTCAACAAATACTGCCTGAAGTGTAAAGTATTTGAAATCTGTAAGCAAATTTTAGGACAAAAACAAACTTAAATTTGTATTTAAGAAGAAATAGATAGGCGTGTGATGTGATTTGCTAGTTGTTACAGCATATCTTAATCAAAAAGCAAAAGTACAGTAAACTGAAACTGGAATTTGTCTGAAAAAAGAAAAAATTATATTTTTCTTCCCCAAATATATTTGAATACAAAATCTGTTTTACTATTGCTGGTGTTTTTTAGTAAAGTTACAACATAGAAACCATCACAGCTCTGATTTCCAGGGAACCTCATTTTGGAAACTGGTAAATATAATTTTAAAAGCAATGTCAACAATAATTTTTCTAACACTGCATTATAAGAAAATGGAATTCTGATTTTTAAAAAGCATATGGTTGTTACTGCACCTCAGCTTATTTATTTAAAAAGAAACAATTAAAATTTCAATAATGGTGTTGGCCACCAGCTGCTGTACTTTATTACAGTTTAAAAGGCTGATATTGAAAAATAAATCATTCGACTCTCAAAACTAAATTTGGAGAAGTATGTGAGATTACGTATTTCATACTCGCATCCTTTACATTACATTACATTACACTCGGTGGTGGCCATACTATTTTCCTACTAGCATCTGGCTGAGCAGTGGTGGTTGCTCTGTAACAGAAGCCAGTAACCCCGCTCTCCTTTCCAAAACTAATTCAGATCAGTACTGCTGCCTGTATGAAAAGTGGTAATAAAGGTTTATTTAAAACTAATAGAAAGATATGGGACTCTTCAGAAAGTGAGCCACAACTTCTGTGGTGCAGCTATTATCAGAAGGGATGGCTGTCAGACATCTGGGTGAGTAGAAGGCCAGTCATGGGAAGAACATTCTGTATGTAGTATTTTTAGATGGCTCTAAGTTGCCTTTTATTATTTCAAATTTTAAAAGTGTACATGAATATGGGGCTGAGGGGTGGCTATATCTATATGCATATAATATTCTCAGCTACTCAGATTTGTACAGAAGACATCACAATTTGGACAGTAGGAGGTTAGGAGTTTGAGAAGGAAGAAGTGGAAGTATGAAAATGGATAAGGAGGTTATAAGATCTTATCCAGTATATGTGTCTAGTTAGATATGAGTTTATTAAAAGGTTAAGCAGTATTAGTACTGTATTAATACTCAACCGAAGCTGAAAGCTGCACTTTTTTGAGAAAAAATTCAGCCTTGCCTGTAAATCAGTACTGGATTGATGCTAGTCTGCCAGTGGCTGTCGCTCAGGTGGGGTCCCAGTGTCTCTGGTGGGGAATACCCACAGCAGGTAATGAATCAGTGCCAGAAAGCCAAGGGAAAATGTGGTGTGAAATGAGGTCAACCTAAGTGAAAGTCCACTGTTTCTCAATGCCCAGCTGTAGACATGGCTGCAGAAGGCCAACCCTGTTGACTATACACTAAACACACTTTATTAAGATATAGAATCATAGAATCACAGAATGGTTTGAGTTGGAAAGGACCTCAAAGCCCATCTAGTTCCAACCCCCCTGCCATGGGCAGGGAGACCCTCCTAGACCAGGTTGCCCAAAGCCCCATCCAACCTGGCCTTGAATGCCAGGTGATCTTGTGAGTCTCAGTTTTCTACATGCAGAGGATTTGATCCCAGACTGTTGCATAACAGTATTTAAAGGTGAATGTTGGAAGGGAGAATGCAGAATACACAAGTGCATTTTTCTTTATGCTTTTTCATGTGAAGTTTCTGTTAGAATTCACTTAGAATGCATACGCATATGCATTTTACTCCTGAATTCTTGAATTTGCAGCAATGGTTGCATGTATTTAAATACCAGTGATAATTCTAGGCATGTTTAATTCAAACAATTACCCATAATCAGTCTCATGTTGAATGACCGATAATGCCATATATTGTCTAAAGGTCAGTTTTGTATAAAATAGGAAAAAAGGTGTTTAGTCCAGCTGAGAATACAGATGTTGAGTCACTATGAAAATTGCCATGAAGTACATGAAAGATGTAAGATAGGGCTTGCTTTATGAAACTAGGCCTTTAGTCTAGCACCAAGTCTTTGACATTGATGAGAGACCATCTCATCTTACATGAGGTCTTGGTCTAATAGCTGAATTTAAAGCTGAAGAATGGATTTTAATATTAGTTCAAATGTGTTGCCTTTAGAGATTTTTGCTTCTAATATGCTTTTGTGTATATATATATATCTATCTATCTCCAATACTTTTTTCAGCTTTTGCTTTGGATCTTTTACTTCTGTGGCATTCTATATCCTTTAGTTTTCTTAACATTAATTTCATGCCATATGAATAAATATTGCCTTTTATTTGTTTTGAGTGTAGATGTTGTCATTTGTATGTTGCAGTCTGTGCCCATAGCCTCCAAGCTAAATATAAGTCCACGTTCTCATTGTTTGGGCAAATAATTTCTTTTTTTTTTTAATTGAGAATGGGGCTTTTTAAAATCTTCACTTGATGTGTATGTCATTATTTATTTGTTTTATAAATACTTATTATATTTTTAATTTATAGTAAAATTTTCAGGTATCTCCAGCAAAACGTATTTTTAGGTGGAGACAGTAAATAAATAGGAAAAGGTGATGTTTCAGTTTAACCTGGAGTAATTTTTGCTGACAGTAAGTTATGGGAGGGCACCAGTACCAATGGGGAGGGAGTGTCACTTCCACCTGTATTTTCCAAACACTAAATTGGGGTAGTAAGTTGATTTGAGATACCTTTCAGCAAACCTCCTTGCAAGACTCAAGACTTATCTTTAGCTCTGAGGGGAAAAATGCTTTTAACTATCACTTTTATTAGCTGTACAAAACAATAGCAGGTAATAAAAAAGTAGCCATCTGCCATCCAGGAAGTTATTTAATAAGTTTCTACTACAGAATACTTAATATTGAAGGTGATGTACAAGCCAGATGTATACAGAATACCTGTTACCTCAGCTTGAATTTGCAGATGGAAAGAAATCTGTCCGCTTGTTAATATAGCAGTTTATATCCAGAAACAACAGAGTCAGTGAACAGAAACCTTTCCAGGATTACTTTTTCCAATATACCTTTTTGTTTAAAAGCACTATCAGCTTTACAAAACTGCCAGCATTTCTCTGCAAACGGCTCAAGTGCTGTTTTGTTCTGAGATATTTTACACTTAAACAAATTAGATATCATTGCAGAAAAAATTACCTCATTATGACAGAATTCTAGGAACCTTAAATACTATATACAAATGTAATTCCTGTTGTAATTTGTCTGTAGAAAGATACCTTCCCTAGTGTTCTCATTATTTTAATTTTTTTCTAGACTCACCTTAGAAAAAAGAAATAATGAAGTTATTACAGCTACAGCTTAATTCTTTTTTTTAATGAAGTAGCAGTCTTCCTATTAGATATCTCAGTTTAAACCCCATGTCTGTTCCTGACAAAGCAAATGAACTCTTTGTTATTAGCTTTAAGTCTTATTTAGGAAGGCCCACAGACTTTTTTTTTACCTACTATTAAACTGAGAATGAGTTTTTTAATGACAGCTATGCTGAAAACTGGTATTTTAAAAAATGTGAACCAACATCCTTTGAAATTCTTCCTTCTATGTAATATTTTGTATATTTTTAACATTGTGCTGTGTAAGATAAGAACAGTGATTACGACAAGTGTTTCAAATTATCTCCTGTTATGAAAAGGACATATTTGGAGTTTGAAACATATATAAGCTAAAAAATTCATGAAAGTCACTAAAGTAAGCTATCAGTCAGTCAATAACCAAGGAAAAGGAGATAATTGGTTGTGTAGAAGAGGTAGTCATCCCTGACCACTTCCTAACTATGACCAAAAAAAAGAGGACAGTATCAAAACGAACAACCTTCTTAGTACTTGGCTACCTTCTCTAGACTGGTGAAACAGTTATTTTTCTCCAGGTTTTTCTTCTAAAAAAATCTCTTGTATTATTAGGTTTTGTTGATGGGATGTTCTGAATTGCTTCTTCTTAAAGGTGCGACTGCATTTGACACATCAATACCAGGTCATTTGATGTTTTATCCAATGTCCACTAAGACATTTGGAAGTCCTTTTGTTTAGTTCTTTTAATTTCAACCTAATCCCATGCTGTTTGTAAAGTATGGCAATGATCTCAATAGCTCCACTTGCATATATATATATATGCATATATATATATATTTGCACATATTTTTTTCTTAGAAATTATCCCTCGTGGTTTGTGTTTTCACCCTTTGTGTGTAGAGAATTTTCATATATATCAGTATTATCTGCAGACTTGAATGAGAACGGGAGCATAGATACCACTTAGCCTCCACTCTTTGTGCATCAGAAAAATCTGCTAATGTTATTTTTTGTTTATTTCAGGTTTCTTTTCTCCATGGAAAACTCCAAAGCCTGTAAGTTCCCTTTCAAAATTATACACATTGAGTTCATAAGATGACTATCATTCATAGCAAATTTCTGTAGACTTTCACCTAACCCTGCTGTTCCCAGCTCATGAGGCACCTCTCAGCAGTGCCCCAACTCTAGGTGAGACAGCATCAGGGGTGGCCTCAGTAATAAGCTCTGCTTGGAGTCTGCTAGTAGTGGTCTCAAGAAAGGAACATCTCAATGTTACGATGGGTGTCAGGAACAGGAAATGCTATGTCTCAAAGATGAAAGCTCTGGAGGAGAAGGCAGCAGAAGGCCCCAGCAGTGAGGCCAATCTATCTGGCTTTCTAGTTAGCAATCTCTTTGAAATGGACACCACACACTTTTTTTGGTTTACAAGTGGCTTGAGCTTAAGATCCTTGAAGCGGTTGTTATTCTTTCTTGCATTAGTAGACCTAGTGCTAGAAATAGTCACACTTCAAGTGAGAGCTTGGGATAGAGGTGCATTGCTGAAGTGCCTTCTAACTAACATTTCTGTGTTTCTATGATTTTCACATTAAATCCCAAGGTATGAAGACTTTTCCTACTATAAGACTATAAGCAATGACTGTATTTATCCCGTTGACACCATATTATATCATTTTTTGAAGTTGTGACAAAATTCACAGTGTAAAAAGAAATCATAGGCTACTCTTTTTGGTTGTCTGGTTTATTTTGTTTTGTTTTGTTCTGGGTTATTTTAATTTGGCTTTTTTATTTAGATTGTAAAGACCTTAAAGCAGTGCTTGTCTCTCATCAGATGTGTGTAGAGGAAAAAAGAGCTCTAATTCTGCCTGAAGGCTTCTACAAGCAACAGGAATAATAGCAATATTTTCTAAAGGATTTGTAGCTTTCTTATGGGGGGGAGGGGTGTGTTGAATCTGGACAATGTCACGTCCTCTCATATTGGATCATGGCATGTTTAATGCACACCAAAATAATTTTTGTAGCCTATCAGGTACAAATAGCAAAGAATTAATCAGCTGATTCCATCAGAGTGCTTCTACTTGTGTTGGTTTTTATATAAAAGGCTAGAGGATGGGTGCAATACATTGGAATAAGTATTGCATGACTTTGTTCATCTAAGTAGCAAGACATTTGTGAAAATAAATCTGACGATTAAGGGCTAGCTTGTTCTCAGCACCTTAAGGTCCCTGTCCGACTGGGACGTTCAACTTTTCATCTCAGGTAAAAAGTGATGAAATAGAGAACTTGGAACATTCAAGATGTGGAAGATCCACATTCAAAGACCTCTCACTGTCGGTGCTCACCTCCTTACATACATATCAAATATATAAATACATAAATATCAGCATATCATTGATGATTGTCTGTACAGTGGTCTTACTTAAACAGTCATAGAATCATAAAGGTTGGAAGAGACCTCAAGGATCATCCAGTCCAACCGTCCACCCCCACCTATTAACCACTAAACCACGTCCTTCAGTACCGCGTCTAACCTTTCTTTAAACACCCCCAGGGACGGTGACTCCACCACCGTCCTGGGCAACCTGTTCCAATGCCCGACCACCCTTTCAGAGAAGAAATTCCTCTTAATCTCCAACCTGAACCTTCCCTGGTGCAACTTGCAGCCATTCCCCCTTGACCTGTCACTAGTTATCTGCGAGAAAAGGCCGACCCCCAGCTCACCACAACTCCCTTTCAGGAAGTTGTAGAGGGCAATAAGGTCTGCCCTGAGCCTCCTCTTCTCCAGACTTCTCCAGAAGTTCTTCTCCAGAACAATCCCAGTTCCTTCAGCCGCTCCTCATAAGACCTGTGCTCCAGCCCCTTCACCAGTTTCGTTGCCCTTCTCTGGACATGCTCCAGGGCCTCGATGTCTTTCTTGTGGTGAGGGGCCCAAAACTGGACACAGTACTCGAGGTGCGGCCTCACCAGGGCTGAGTACAGGGGGACAATCACCTCCCTGCTCCTGCTGGCTACACTATTCCTGATACAGGCCAGGATGCCGTTGGCCTTCTTGGCCACCTGGGCACACTGCCGGCTCATGTCCAGGCGAGTGTCAATGAACACCCCCAGGTCCTTTTCCTCCACACAGCTTTCCAGCCACCCTGCTCCCAGCCTGTAGCGCTGCCTGGGGTTGTTGTGACCAAAGTGCAGGACCCGGCACTTTGCCACATTGAACCTCATCCCGTTGGCCTCTGCCCAGCGATCCAACCTGTCCAGGTCTAGTAGTTCATGCTCAAGTAGCACTTCTCACTAATCAGAATCTAGAGAAACAGACTGGGGAAACCAGGACGCACAGAACAATACACCACCATTGTGTGCAGGTACTGCACCTGCGTGCAGGCTAACCATTCACAGCTAGCCTATTTTGGGGTAGTCTCAGCAAGAGAGTTTACAAATGATTAACCAGGTTAAGGTAGTGTGCATTCCTCGGTCACCACTTTAGCTGGAGAAATAATCAGACATAAATTTCTAATGCGCATGACATGAAGATGAGATTGAAACAGAGTGTCCCTGAAGCACTGAGTGTCGGTAAAGTCTGAAGCAGTAAAGGCAGCACCAGGAGGCTTCAAAACCCTTCCCAACAGCACAGCACAGCCTGTAGGTGTGTAACATGAAAGGAAAACTGTAACTGGCTCAAGATCAGGTTTATTTTCTGCTTGAGTGATTATTGCTGCACCTTTTCCCCTCTGGCTGCGGAGAGGAGAAGCAACCACCATTCTTTAAAGCAAAAAGGGGACCACGGGACATTGACTGGAAGAAGAGAAAAGACAAGGTCCCCCCCTTGAGGCAGAGGCTCAGCGATGGTGTGCTCTGCATCTCAGTGTGCTCAACATCCCAGACTAACCTGCGCTGACTGACATTTCCTGTCATTTCTCTGTATACAGTGCATCTATCTATCCTATGTAATACAATTTGATTAGTGCAAAATACACTTGAGCAATGTCACCAAACCATTACCAGACTTCGATGTGATGCACTGCGCTCAATACCGTGTTTGGCCACTTCCAAGAGTGCCTTTATCTGTGAGCTAGCATTATGATAACTCACATTGCAAAATACTATGTGACTATTTAACTACTTGATATGGGTTTGGAAGATATAATTACCTTTGTGTTTATCTGTTCCTGTATTTATGTTAGCAGTATTACCCACAAGTAAGAACATTTTGCTCGATTTTTAACTTCACACTTAGATGTTTAGAGCTAATCAGCAAGCCAGAATTAGACACATGGAACTCAATAGAGCTTCACCAACTGATCTCCAGTTTCTTGTTTCAGAGAAAGGTTTGCTTATCAAAAACAATTGTATGTATCTTCCTGTTTTTAAAGCCTTCTTCAAATATATTAAATTTTTTCAGTGTCACATTTTAAAAGAGATAAGTGTTCTATTTTTCTGGCACTGTCCAAGAAATTTGGAAACTTTCACATCAGTAATATAGACAGGACCCCACATCTCTTTCTGCTTCATAGCAATAAGGTAGATAGTTTGGTTTCACTGGCTTGTATTCTTTTTTGGAGTCCTCACTGAGGGCAAAACCTAACATAATTATCCATTGTTTTCCCTGATCATAAGGAACTTGTATTGAGCCCAGTGCTCCCTTTCTATGTAGGCGTAGAAGCCATAATGAGATTTGTTTCTGGAAACCTTTGAATTAACACTTCCATGATATAGTGATATACTCTATATATGTTTATATATACCCGAGGTATTTCCTTTAGAGCCAGAACTATCAGAAGCATTACTGTGATGTTTTTGTGACTTGCCACATAGGCTAATCTACCCAACACACAAGATAAGTTTATCTTGGTATAAAGATACCCTAGGTACTTTCCTGCACCTAAGCTATTTCAGTGAAAACTCAGGTATCTCCATATGTCACTATTGCACAGGATCTGCATACCTATAGTGTACTCTTGTGTCACACCCTGGTTGCCATCTTCTGTATCTGACCCAAAATAAATGTGTCTTTCTTGATCAACATTAGCAATTATTGAATACAGTATTCCATATCTTCATCATTAACATTTCATAGCACTAATACTTCCCTTTCTCAAATTAAATATCATAACCAATGCATACTAGAGCATGAAAATCATCCTGTGATTGACTGAGATACCTGGTTCTTTCTTTTCTTCATTGTTGCTAATGAATCAGTCATACTTAGCGCTGAAACTCTGACAGAAATGCAGCTTGAATTATAACACTACTCTGTATAAAAAATGAGTTCCTTAACAACTTAAAATGGCAAATATCCATATTTTGTTTATTCTGAAATATGAAGCTGAGTGTCAGATCACCTAGGATGTACAGAGTGATAGTTACTCAGCACGTTCAGCCCGAGGACTCTAAAACATCTGTAGTTCACATATACTTGGTATGGAAAAAGCTTGATGCAGTTCATCATCAGAACAGAGAGCAAAGCCTACCTGCTGAGCCAAACACCTTCTGGAATAAAGGAACTAAAGGCAAAGAGTAATCACAGAATTTGTAGAACAAACTTGCTGTAGATCTGCAATCATCTTTGATAAGGCACTGCTGATACAAACTAGAAGTTGGTGGTACTAAATTACAGTTCAGTTTGTTTCCAAGAGTCGCTTTTTGTCTAATTAAATGATTGCTGGGTTATGTGCAAGAACACACTGTTCTGGGGGCTTTACTACCCTGTACTTCAGGAGGGGTCACAGGAAAAGCCAAATAGCAATTTCCTGGCATAAACATTTGGGTTTGTTTAACTTAGCCTCTTCAAATATATTTGCTGATGCAATTTAAATAGTAGCCAACTCCTTCAAAAAGAAAAATGCAAATTCACAAATCTTTTGCACAATGGTATTATCTCCTTTCTGACTTGGTGTACTTGTGGGACCACGAAGGGCAGTCTTGGAGAAAACATGGGCTGAGGTGGCTTTCATGCATAAACAATACACTGCTGTGTACTTCTCTACTCTAAGGGGTCTGAAAGAGCTGAAAGAGCTTATCCTATGCTTGAGAGGTTAGTTGGATGACGTCAATGTCATTTTTTATATAAGAAACAGTAAGAAATGGAAAGGACTGCATCAGACTAATGCTCACTTTTCTCTCACCGCGTTCTGTACTTTGTCATTGAACATTCAGCTATCACTAGATGCTCAAATACCTACTGTAATAATTTTCTCTTTGTTTTTTTGTTGTGTTGTTGTTCACCTGAAGCTGTAGATTCTGCTCCCAGTTACAGTAATCTGCTTCTCCCTGGGAGGCTAGCTCTTTTTGTGCATTCTCAAAAGATACAGCATTAAGATCATGCAGTTGCTAACTAGTCTGGCCACTTCTTTAATAAGCACTACTTTCAGTTATGTATTTTGATGAATCTGTTAATTGTATCTTCACAGATTCACAGATTCCACCTTCAGCAGAATAATTTCCAATAGCTCAGTAAATTTTGGGAGAGACATTCAACCTGCCTCAGGGGTAACACTCAACCCTAACCCATACGGGATCATACTATCTGAGAAAGATCACATCTTCCCATGACCAACAAATTAACAAGCAAATTTAACCAAATCATTTTATAAGCAGCACAACACACACCTTTCATCTCAAAAGGCAGCAAAGGGATTTGCTAATTTTAGAGAACACTTCTTCAACGGAAATCAGTGTCTTTGGTCTCATTGTGGAAGTCAGTTTTTGCAAAACTTCATCTTTATTCTCTGTTTTTATTCCAGATGATGGAACGATGGGAAAATCAAGGCAGCCCTCAAACAAGCCTGTCTGCTCCAGCTCTGCCACAGAATATTCCCTATCCACCCAATCTTCACAGGAGTTCATTTCCCGATTCAACAGAGGCCTTTGATCCACGAAAACCTGACCCATATGAGCTGTATGAGAAATCAAGAGCTATTTATGAAAGTAGGCGTAAGTGAAAGCCCTGTTCACCCTGCTGACCATTTAATATTTTAAGCTTTTGCCTATGAATGTGTCACTTCTGACACAATTTTCCATAATTATCTTTTGTAATTTAAAGAAAGCAACTATAATCCAAGATAATAGAGGTCATTATAAATTATTGAAAAATTCTACACTTACACATTTTACTAGATCTTGCCTAGCCTTTGCAGTTTTACTTTCATAGTTTTTTCCCCTTCTGTTTTTGCTCTCCTCATTTTGATTGTTAAATCTTTAGTCAAGAACAGTATATATGCCACCATATTTTGCTGTGCTATTTTTCTTCATTGTTAACCAATAGGAGGATGTGAATTTATCAGTACAAAATTGTTTCACTTACTTTCACTTGAAAGTGAAGTTTATTAAAGAAATTCCAGATTTATTTGTTTTTATAAAAATTACTTTGACAAGTTTACACATTGTCCTCAGTAGTTAGAAAGAAAACCATAGCACTAAGTACTACTTGAAGATCTATACAAAACAGTACTGAGCCATCAAGATTCCCATCTTGATTTTATTTTTTGTGGTTTTTTCATATTTTCATATTTTCCACAAGGGGAAGAGGGGTTAAACTTATTTACTCCTTACTGTAAAGATCATTTTAGCTAAAAATATTATTCTAAATTGTCCAGAACTTTTACTGTTATTAACATCAAAGCTTGAAAATATTTTTTTTTAAATGAAACCTTTTACATAGCAGTTATTACTTGCACATACCACCTTTCAATTAATTTTATAAATTGCTTTAGCCTATAGGCTAAATTACTTTATAAATTACACATAAAATATTGCACTACATCTGGTCTGGACTGACCTGTTAAAATTAGTCGGGCCCTGAGACATACAGTTAAACCTACCATAATCCACGATCTAGAATGTACAAATTCCTTTAGGAATCCAAAGGGATAGTTGGATCTGGTGAAGGACCTAAAGAGTAAGTCTTATGAGCAGAGGCTGAGGGAACTGGGGTTGTTTAGCCTGGAGAAAAGGGGGCTGAGGGGAGACCTTATCACTCTCTACAACTACCTGAAAGGAGGGTGTAACCTGTTGGGTGTTGGTCTCTTCTCCCAAGTAACAAGTGATAGTACAAGAGGAAACGGCCTCAGGTTGTGCCAGAGGAGATTGGATATGAGGAAAAATGTCTTCACTGAAAGTGTTCTCAAACATGGGAACAGACTGCCCAGGGAAGTAGTGGAATCACCATCCCTGGAGGTATTCAAAAGGCGTATAGAGATGGCACTTAGGGACATGGTTTAGAGATGGACTTGGCAGTGTTAAGTTTTATGGTTGAACTCAATGATCTTAAAGGTTCCTTCCAACCTAAATGACTCTATGATTCTATGATTCTGTGTTACTGTCCCAGGAATTGGTTTGGTGCTGTTGTTGCTTGCCTTGATCATTTAGTTACAGCACCAGCATCTCCTGTTTGGCTTTGGTATTTCTGGTCCCCAGAAGGCTGGATATGCCAGAGGAACACCAAGGTTCATTTTATATTAATTCTATGTTAACTCAAACCTAGTCCCTCAATTGCGTCTGATTCCTCAATTCTTTGCACTGTGGCCAGTGCCATCATCTTCTGCCACTCTGGTGCATTTAGTGGAACTTCTTTCAGTAGAGATTGTCACCTTAAAACTCACTTTCGATATCCCAGACCTTTTTTCATTTTGGTTTTGGTTTTGTTTTTTTCCTTTAATAGGTGCCTGAAATTAAGATCTCAAGTTTAAATATAGGTACTTAAATAAATCGCTGTGTTTTTTCAGCAATACCAAACATCTTATTCCCTCTAAATATCGATTTGAGAACTTATGTTAGACACCATATAAAAAGCATTTGAACTTTAATTTTAAGCTCTTAGGCAAACTGTAGGAACTGGGCTTGTCAGTGTATTTATAAACACCATGTAGCCCTGGCTGACTGCTATTTATTTACTAATGTAACATCTTCCTCTGCTCCAGATGTAATTCTTCATTGGACAGAGTACACAAGACCATGCACAAACAGAGGCTATATTTTTTTAAACTTTAAAACTCTCTGAAATATGGATCAGGATACAGTGTGGAGCAGACCAAAAAGGTTTCAAAGATGTAGGACTAGATTTGAGCAAATTTTGGAAATAATTTTCAGCCATCTCTTCCCTTCCCTTCCTCTTCCTCTTCCTCTTCCTCTTCCTCTTCCTCTTCCTCTTCCTCTTCCTCTTCCTCTTCCTCTTCCTCTTCCTCTTCCTCTTCCTCTTCCTCTTCCTCTTCCTCTTCCTCTTCCTCTTCCTCTTCCTCTTCCTCTTCCTCTTCCTCTTCCTCTTCCTCTTCCTCTTCCTCTTCCTCTTCCTCTTCCTCTTCCTCTTCCTCTTCCTCTTCCTCTTCCTCTTCCTCTTCCTCTTCCTCTTCCTCTTCCTCTTCCTCTTCCTCTTCCTCTTCCTCTTCCTCTTCCTCTTCCTCTTCCTCTTCCTCTTCCTCTTCCTCTTCCTCTTCCTCTTCCTCTTCCTCTTCCTCTTCCTCTTCCTCTTCCTCTTCCTCTTCCTCTTCCTCTTCCTCTTCCTCTTCCTCTTCCTCTTCCTCTTCCTCTTCCTCTTCCTCTTCCTCTTCCTCTTCCTCTTCCTCTTCCTCTTCCTCTTCCTCTTCCTCTTCCTCTTCCTCTTCCTCTTCCTCTTCCTCTTCCTCTTCCTCTTCCTCTTCCTCTTCCTCTTCCTCTTCCTCTTCCTCTTCCTCTTCCTCTTCCTCTTCCTCTTCCTCTTCCTCTTCCTCTTTCCCTTTCCCTTTCCCTTTCTCTTTCCCTTTTCCTTGTGCATTAAGAGCTGGGGGGACAAACAGATTGAAATATTTGCCAGAGCTGAAATGTTTTTCCCCAAAGTGCTGGGATTTGGGACTACAAAGAGAAATTAAAGGAGAAAGAAACAATTACACAGTTAACAAGGGTTTTATCTGGCTCAGCACCTCTACTGAAAGCACTCTTGACTTCATATACTGCTCTAAGAAAGGAAAACCCAATTGCTTCTTATATAGGTAGTTTCTAGAGGTGAAGTATTTTAGCAAAAATCTGCACTTTCCATTCAGCAGTCAGAACCATCTTTTGTGGTTAAAGCCATCAAGCCACGAGTAGAAAAGTGCAGACTACAGACTTCCTGCATTGAAACAAATACCTTTGTAAGACAATTAAGAAAAAGTGATACATGCCATATGCATATGCCATATTTATACAGCATCTGCATTCATCTTGATCCCCAATATGAAGAGTTCCATACTTACAGAATTTCCCTAATTAATGAAAGCATATAAGCTCAATGCATGTTTGCCCTTCATAAAACTGTGGGAATATAGATCTGATGTCAACTAAGACTACTTTATACACCAAAAGATGATATATTACACCAAAAGATATATTACACCATTCAATAAAAGAATAAAGTGTTTCATTATTATTCATGGGTGCCTTCTACGAGTTTTCTGTCTACTTCCTTGACCAACATGATGATGTTCAGGAGCGTATGTTACACCAGGGGAAGAGCTGATAACTCATAGGTTGGAGTTATGCTAAAGCCTGTGTTTAAATGATTTAATTACATTTGAGTTCTGTCCAAGAGGCAACTGGAAATCGTTCAGAACCCTTTTTCAGCCAGCTACCTCGACAAAATAAGAATTAAGAATCATGAAGCTGTTAGGCCCAAAGCAAGAAAGTGAGGGATGAAAAGCAAGAGTGCAGTAACCACTCCTCCCAGATTTCCAGCAGTGTCCTAATCTTCCAACTAATCCTGAAAGCTTTAATTTGTTCTCTTCTGATGCTGGTATCCTTTGAACATTTTTTGCTAAGCCTTGATTCCACAGTTCCAAAGAGATCTCCTCTGCACTCGTTCATATCCCTTGGTCATAAATAACTACCTCTAAACATCTCTGGTCTCCCTGACATTTTTGTTTCTTAAATGCACACATTTTAGCA
This sequence comes from Psophia crepitans, assembly GCA_013399095.1. Classification (NCBI taxonomy): domain Eukaryota; kingdom Metazoa; phylum Chordata; class Aves; order Gruiformes; family Psophiidae; genus Psophia; species Psophia crepitans. Next base: position 79,692 of record VWZZ01004393.1, read on the forward strand.
AATTCAATTCATCAAGCCTTTAATTGCTTTTATTCTCTACATAGTGTCAGTGTTTCCTGAAGTGGGAGAAACAGCAGGCAGGAAACCCATTACTGAGTCAAGAAATTGTCATCTAAATTGAGTATATGGGAGGGAGAGTTTCAAGATAATACACACTTAGCTTCCTACCATATGGCTGTGTCAGGTTGGCTATCTTCAGTAAAGACGTACCCTTAAAGTACACAGGGAAAAATCAGATACTTTGGGCTTTTTTAAGTACTACTTATCTCAAGGCAAGTTTGCTGTATCTCCTGGCAAGAATGGAAAAGAAGGAGGTTAATCTTCTAAAAATAATGCAAAGAAGTGAACAATCATGACCTGGAAACCTCAGAAAGAAAGAGATAGGGTTAGGTTTTTGTTTCTCTCACAGTGAGACTGTTACTAAACAGTTCATTTTCATACTGCTATAGCTCTGAATTTCTACAGATTCTTTTATCAGAGGATCTCGCCACAGTCAGCACTCACCAGGACCTCATCAAAGTCTTCTGCATCCCTATCAGGGAGTTGAGCATCACAGCGTAGTTCTGTGAGGAGCACAAGCGACATGACTTGAAGCAGAGCAAGAACAAGACCTAAGGAGGCTGATTCACAAGCTTTTGCTCTAGCTGCTAGGTACACAAGAAAGGGACTTCAGCCAGGAAGTCTCCATGAAAAAGGATGATTTTCATTTTACACGAATGTTTTCCCACCTTAGGCAAGTGAAGGATCTGCATGACCCTGTGAGATAGGGAGATTTTAATTTTTAATGATCACATATGAATTACAAAGGGCTACTGCTTCTGCAATGGAAGCAGTTTCTAGAGGCAGTTCTACCAGTGCAGCTTGGAGACAGATCAAATGATGCATTCCTACAAAAGCAGAGTGCAACTCTATTTTATAAGTCACAGCTCCTTGGAAAATTGTTTTTCATGAGTTAGCTGTTACCTGTCAGCTCTTTACCTGTTAGCTGTCACCTGCCTCTGCTGTCACCCATCAACTGTGCTCAATAGCTCCAAGTAGCCAAAAAGAAGCATAAAGTGTTTCCAAAGACTGACGAAGATTACTACGTTAACCAAAAGAGCTGCCTAAAAACAAAAGAAGGGAAATTGTTTTCTTTGTCTTTCCTTCCTGCAGCTATGTCTTGCTGTCTCTTTGCTTCCCCCCCCCCCTTTTTTTTCTTCTTCTTCCCATCCCCACTTATTTCTTCGCCCTGGTGAAGAGAACCTACCTAGCTTCCTGCTGTTACATTATCTTGCAAAACTCAGAAATAGAGGAGAAAAACCTTCTCAAAAAACTGGACACTTTTTTCCTTTTTTCATCCAACTATTAATTTTAGGCAAAGCCTTTAACTCCTTTCTCCTTATTTATGTCACTTAGAGTGTAAGTGACAGCATGAGTCTGCTGATAACCATGGAAGTTAGGTACAGGAGTTGGAAAATGGAACATCAGATCAGAAATTTCCTATTAATGAAAATAAATTATAAGACTTGATATTCACCAGTTGTAACAGCTGTAAGTGGAGCTCTGCAGTTTTCATTAGGAAAACTCATTCTCCTGAATCTAACATTTTTGTCTTTATAAATTTTCCTTATATTCCTTTATATTTTATATTGAATTCTATTTATTGTAAACACACAGTTTATAATGAACTTTGTTCAGAGGCCTGTGTAGGCAGACATTAGTCAAACATGAGACACAAAGCTTTCGGGAATTATAATGCTATAATATTTCTCTATTTATAAAATATATAATAGAAATTTAGGTTTATACTTCTCTAAAGAAAGCCGTAAAATAAAACATTTTTTGCAGCTGTTAGGTTGCATTTGTCCTTCAGTTAATGCAATAGTCCAATACTGGTGATGTGACACAGAAATGCCAGTAGGAAGAATGAAATAAGACAGTGATAAGCTCTCATTAAAAGTGAAATCTGAACAATTACAGTTCCACCTTTTACTGGAAGGACAAAGGTTTCTTCCTTCAAAATCTCCCAAGTTATTTTCTCCTCTGACCATGGTATCATGAATTTTCCAAATTCCTTTCAAATCCATCAGCTGTCTTATGTACTGTATTTTTTTTATTTATTTTTTTTTCTGCCGGAGTTAGACAAATTAGAAAAGAACCAAAAACCACCAGCAGCTGTGAAACATGTAAATATCAAATGTATTAACATAATGCATTATTAGCCTTCATAAAATAAGGATGCTTTCTTATGCAGACCTAAGAATACCTTTCTCTAAGGGTCACAGACAAGCATTTCAATACATATCCACAGGCTGCCTTTCCTCTGGAATATCACTGCAGGTATGGAGCACAGATATGTATTAAAGTATTAGCAACAGGAAAGATTTGTTGGACAGCATTATACTGACTCATAATGTGTAACTTTGAAAATACCACGCTTGCAGAAAAATGCTAAGGCCATCAGAGGTTCCTAAATTTGATACTCGTGGAACAAAAAAAAATATTAGGTGTCTAGAACTGAATCACCTGCGGGGATCTACGGCACAGTCTACAGCGAAGCAGTGCTTGTTGGCTGAAGACCTACACAGATACACTCTAAAAAATTGAAGAAAATTTTCATAAAATTGTTACTGCAATTTTTTTCAGACAGTATTTTCCTGACAAAAATTTTGCCTCTAAGAATTTTTTCCTCATTTCTAGACTAAAGAAATTCCCATTCTGGTTATGGTGCTTTACTAAGATATATACATATGTGTGCATATGTATATATACATGGCATTATGATAACATTAAGTACTTAGTATTCTGAAGTATATAAATATAGAGGGGATTTTGTATGGGTAAAGGGTTTGGGACTATAAAATTCAGAAAATTAGGTTCTAGTTTCAAATCCTCTTTGAGCTCAGTTTGCCATATATTTCAATATCTCTGTTCAACAGTTACTGCCCTTTATATCAGTAAGCCATGCCTGCCTTCACTTAGTAAATACAAGAGTATTGGGAAATTACTAATTATTATGTATTATCATAAAACTACTCCTTGACCTAGAGTATGATCGATTGAGTTATACGAAAGTAATTTCTGCAAGCAATTTCCAAACAGTATAGGTTGTTGTTTTCCTTGCATCTCTTGCTACCCCAAGCAACAGCATAGAGAAGGCCTAGGAACTTCTATTACTAAACAAATGTAACCCTTTTTGTTACTAAGAGATGATACATAACAAAAGGAGAGGAAATTTAACAGACCAAAGTCAAATAATTTTGTATTATTCATCACTGCAGAAAGAGTTCCTCGCCGTGACAAAACGGATTTGTTGGTTATAAGAACTGACAGTGAAACCAACAGCATTTTCAAATGGAATTAGGAGAATATCATCATCACAGTACTGTGGATATAAAGTGATTTTGATTGCCGGATTGCAAAGTAGGTCCCAAAAGACCTATACTAATATGAAGTGTCAGTTTTACAACTGATGGCACTATTAAAGATGCAGTATTCCTTTCTCCTGAACAATTTACACTTTGTTAAAAAGCGTACAAATAGATTTTCATCTGTGAAGTAGTGAAGGGTACTTAACAAGTCCAAGCAATAGTTTAAGAAAACTGACTTGCAGGTACTGGGGAATTGGTCACAGGTACATGAGACCAATGGGAGCTGCATCGCCTGTGTGCTGTTTCAAATTGCTGCTTGCCCAGATATGGGAAGGACATTGCAGCATGATCATTCTGCTCATTTGTAAAACTCCTATTTACCTAAAGCATGGCTGGGGCTGAGATGCTGAAATATAGATGTTTCCTAGTGCTAGTTTTGTTCCATGTGTTTCGCATTCAACAAAGTATGATCCAGAAAATAACGCATTATGGACAATAAATGTTACCATCCTTATCTTTCATCAGCATAACTCTTCCTCCAGAGAATACCAGTGACTCCATTGGTGCAAATAAGAATACCCTTGTGTCATATTGTAGGTGAGCTGTGCTCCTAGGGCTGTATCTTGACAGCAAAGAAGTCTCTTATTTTCACCACTGGTTTCGGTTAAGTTGGAATTCTGTCCCAGGTCTTGTTTATTGTTTATCTGTTTTCACAAATATTTTACACCTTTCAGTTTCAAAATCATGAGTGTCATTTATTTTAAATTAAACAGAAGCTAGGTACACAAGCTTTTTACTATTTTATCTTTTAATAGCAAAGTTAACCTTGGCTTTCCATTCATCTGAAGAAATCTTGATGTATAGCAAGATGCTTTGAAATGCACAGCTGGACCCTTTCTTCTCCAGAGCACACAGAGTAGTCCCCGTGGTGGAGATTTGTTTCAGTTACAGTTGTACACAAGTATCATTTCAGAAGTCTTCTTAGTTTAACTTCCCTAATTCTTGTTTCTAGCACAGATTAGCTGAACTAAAAAATTTAATGCAGCAAATTTACCAAGTGGGGTTTTTTTTATTCATTCAAGTTCTACTTTGTAATCATTTCATTCCTATTTCACATAAAAAAGTACAACTACTCCTGACAATGCAGCCACAGAAGTATAACTAAAAAGGCTTTGTATGAAGAATACACAAATCTTATGTGAACATTTTAATGCTTTCTGAACTTTGAATGCCTGTTCATGGTGACAGTGTTGGGTAGTCTGGTCTCTTTGTCCTGGTCTCCCTAAACATGCTTTCTGCTGTCTCATTTCCTGAGGCTTTTAACTTAGCAAAACTTTAGAAAATGCCAAAATTTATTTAATAATAAGTAAATAGAAAATTACAAATTGCCTTGCATAAAAGCTAGCTTCCTATAAAAACCAATTGACTTTTTTATATAAAACAGAGCAGTTTATCCTTAGCAGACATGAGGCACCAGGACTTGCACAAGTGATGTGCATTCTACCTGGCTGAGGACCAGTCCCAGCGGTCCTTCCTCTTCCCTTGGAGTTGCTGTTCTGCAGGCTCTCTGAGCCCAGAACTATGCATGTTTTGAAAAGAGCTAACTAGCATTCTGCTAATAAAGTCTCTTCTCATATGTTAAACATTCTTCACAGATTGTTATTCTTTCAAAATTTTCTACTAGTAGCTAACAGTTTGCCTATCACCTGAGCACAGCTGTTTAGAGGTTATATTCTGTTTTTCAAAGTGCCAGTGACACTATTACAAATATCCTGTACTGCACATAGACTCAGATGATGGCGGATTCTTCCTAAAATGAACATTGCTTTTCTGTATTTACCAAAAATACTAGTCTGCACTTAGGTTTATCTTTCATACATCTTACATACATAAAAGGCTCAATTTAACACCTTCAGCACAGCAAAATTCCAAGTTTCGTATGTGTGAATTTCTAAACTACAACAAAAACAAATGCTAGATGTTGGATGGTTGTGTATGAGATGATAATTAACACACTATATGAAATTATGCAAGGCAAAGAAAAGACACCTATTCAGGAACAAAAACCACATCAGACAATGAAATTAGCTTTGAAGAAAACAACCTCATTTACAGGCACTTTTATTTGACCACAAACAATAGTTCACAAAAAGGATACTGCGAACTTACTTAAGATATGTGGCTATCTTAACATAGCAAGTTATTCCCTAAGTTGTCACAGTTTGAGTATGTTTGTGCTTCTTTCACTTTTCTGGTTGAGGCCAGTTCTGAGGGATATGAGGGTGACTGCAAACAGAAATAGAAACACAGAATGAACCAATCTTACAGCATCTCAAAAGAGTAATTCTAGCTGGATGACCCACAGAAAAGGCTTAGGTCCTATCAAACCTAAAAGCTTATTGAGACTATCAAGATGAAATTGCTTTCTGTACATTAAAATCATTCTGTCTCTTTTAAGAATTCCATTAAAATCTTGAAAGGATGTGAGTAAAAAAACCCTTTATCCAAGTTTGCAGTGGAGCAGCATCAGTTTCAAAGATTCTGGTTTTCTTGAGTTGTGTTGGTGGAATAATTTACATTTAGATAGCACCTCTCATCTTGAAGGCTCCCAAATCACTTTGCAAAATCTGAAGTGTGTGAAGGAATTACCTCCTTTAACCACCAAAGTAAAGATGTGCAGCCACCTATAAACTGAAACACCACAGCCCACGACACAACTCCTAACACAGCAAGTGAGCACAAATACAACAGGAACATCAAATCCAAAGCAGTGTTCCCATGCAGTGGAATATCTAGGCTGTATTTTAGGTAAGCAGAGTAGCAGTCATCTGAATTTGAGCAGGTCATGGCTGTTGTGTAAATACTCTTACCAAAAAAGTCGTAAGACATTCAGTGGCCTCCGTCTCCTTTTTTTGGGGAAATGTCTTTTCGTAGAGCATTAGTTCAGCATTGACTCAAGTGAACTATGAATTACTAAGCCTTTAGGAAGCAGTTCACCAGAAGGCAGGTAGCTTTAGACCAAACTCTTCCAACGTGATAGGGAGCTGCCCACAGAGGAAATGCTGTCCTCTCATTCTTCTCACCACATCTACTTATTTCCAGAATAGTTAGCTTAGCCAAAACTGCTGGCCTCCAGCCCATTCTCCAGCTTCTTTCTGCCTGGAACTACCTACTTACAGTATTAAATGCACTCCTGTTTTCCTTCTATCTCAGGAAGACAGTATATACTCAAATGTTGCATCACTGTCCTACAGATGCTGATGTGACAGACCTTATCCCACTTGTACCATAGTATGATACTCTGGTTGAGTCACATAAATGCATCAGTGCCTTATTTACCTTTTTGTTGTCAGTGGGCCAATAGAAATCACCTCTGTTTTGGGATGTTTTGCAATTCACTCTGGATGCTGCACAGATAATAAAAGATAATCTTAGTCAGAAAATTTCAAGATCAGCAAAGGAAGTGTGACAGTGTATTCAGCTATGGACTTGTACTGGATTCCTCTAATGCCAGCAAAATAGGTGTATATAAAAATGAATCAGTTTTCTGCTGCATTTCATCTAGTGAAATGCAAATACTTTGAAACTACCTGCATGAAAAGTAGGTTAAATGGGTTTACCTGCATTTGCCTTCATGTACAACCACTTGTTGTTATTGGCAACATACATCCTCCTACCAAAATCCTGCTCTTCTTGATGATAAAAGACATTTTGCAGTTGAGCTGAATAGAAGCGGTGGTCAGGTCATTTAAACACAGCCATTAGACTTTCCTTTTTATTGCTGTACTAGAATAAGCACAAATATTGTCACTAACTTTCAAAATTTTAAACACATTAACAATTTTATCTTCATCATAACCTATGTTCTGTTAAAGGAACAATACCATGTTACCATTTCTTTCACTTTGCATAGAAATGGACAGGGAGGTCTACATCTAGAAGGAATACGTACATACATGTATCACCTAGGAAGTCAGGGAGGAGGGGAGGAGAAAAAACAACCTGCAATAAAAAGTAGAAATTGCACTTCAGTAATTCAAAACACAGCAGAGAAATTGATGCTGCATCTTTAAGTAAATGAGAAATGTATTTTATCTTTAATTCCCCATTTTCCTATTCAGAACAAGTGCTGCCCAGGACTGGTTTTCGAGTGGATTCCTCTGGCAAGTATTATTCAGCCTTCATTGTTCTGTAAACTAATTGTCCTTCATTTTGTGTTTTAGTTATTCTTCTTTCTTTAATCATTTCTCTAGATAAAGGCCAATCATTACTGCCCAGTCACCTTTTTTCTTTTTTTTTTTTGTATGAGCTTTGTGGGGTTACAGAATGCTAACTCTATAATCTTTTCTATAACAGATTTGCATTTTGAGCAAGGAAAAGTATTTCTTTTTCCTCAGCCAGTCTTTGCATATGTTTTATGATGTTTTACATGTGCTTTCATACATTAGTGTTCACTCTGTAACATAAAAATGCATCTCTGTAGCTCATGCCCAAACCTAAGTTTAAGGTATATTTGAGTAAAACAGAAATTAATTCTATCTTCATTGGTAAAAGAACACAACTGATGCATTATACAGACCCACCCATTCCTTGCTCCCATCTATATATCTTATTCTGTAAAAACCTAAACACAAAAACTTTCAAAAATAGAAGCTTTTCAGGTGTTTGAATGAACATTAACCTTGTAAAGTAGCAACAGACTTCTTTAAAAAACATGAAAACTTGACTTCCCAATGTCATCATGTTTAGTGAACAGTTAAAAAGATATCCCATACAAAAAAGGCTGTTTTGATAATCCCATTAAAGTCTTTTCTAGTCTTACACAGGATGGACAGAGATCCTAAATTAAATATGATATTGGGCTGGTTTTGCATACCCCAGTAGGGTTTATACATGGAATAACTCTGTTAGCACACCAGTTCTTCAATTCTTTTTTTTTTTTCCTCTCTACTTTGCTTATTTTTATACTGAAGTCTTTATCTACCGGTTATAATTATCAAGAGGAAATATGTATGTTTTTTAAAAAGCTACTCATGTGGGAGACCAGCAGAGGCATAATGGTTTTCAAGCTTTTCACATCTTTCAAGAGCATCTGAAACTCAGACAAAATATTGTAGATTTGTGTCAATCACAATTCACAGTAATGATTTATATGGACCAAAAATCTTCACCATTTTCAGCAAAGGACTCCAAATTAAGTTTTATTTTTAGCACAAAACTTCAGTACACTCAGAAAAAGCATAGAATTTTTGCAACAAAGTTCTTCATCCTTGTTTTAATCGCAATATAGAAAAGATTTAATAAAAAAAAAAATCCATCTCAACATTTACAGCATCATGCAAAATACCAGGTTTATCACTACAAAAATCACACAGCATTTGTGCAGCTTGACTCATACAGAAAATGAATTAATCATCTTCAGGGATATATTTTCTCTACATACTTTTAAGAAACAATTGCATCTACACTTATCAATGTGTGATTCACTTAGGAATTCAAATGAATACAGTACAGATATGTAGCTGAGAGTGGATAATCACATCTTCACCTATGAGATCCCACTATTGTTCAGTAGCAATCTATTCTGGTACCTTTACATTTAAAGCAAATTCCCCATCGTCCAGGAACCAGAAAGCAGAATTTCCCGATACTCTTTACCACCCTCACTGTGCAGCAATGACCAGGTCACAGCTTGTCCAATACCATTCTCAAATTTGTGGGGGAGCTAGCTGGTTTTATAACGTAGCAAAGTGAATTGGGGTTTTTCTGTTCTAGGTCAAATGATCAGTTAAGAAAGTTTTCCTTTACACAAAAAGAAGAAACAAAATGGTGTGACTGTAAAAAAAGACAATGAAGTTACTACCAGGCAAACCTAAAGTTCTTCTAATACAAACGTGCAGAGAGGCAAGGGAGAACTTTGTCATTCTTGCAAAGGGTACCCATATTACACGATCAGAAATATGGACTTCAAGCTGAAACTCTCCTTTCAGTGAAACCAGTAGGAAGGAGATGGGACATTCAGGTGTAGTAAGTTGGCTGGAAGGAAAAGTAGACTATGCAAAAGACTATACTAGTTCAGTCTTGGCTTAACTCCTGTATCTGCAAACTTAGTCATTTCTTCTTATTTGACATGAATCACAAGGTGTTAATCTAGCTTATAAAGAGAGGAAAAATAAAGACATATTTTCCATAATGAAGTTATATTACCCAACATTTTGCAGTATATATTTTAAGGCACAGGAGCATCATTTTTCTGTAAGTATAGGTAATTTTCTTTGTATTATCAACTGAAAATCTGCTCCAGCAAGAAAAGACAAAAATTAATTTATCTAACAATCCTTTGTTAAGGATTGTTAAGGGGGAAAAAAAATCACAATTTTATGTGAGAGGAGTCATTGAAGAAATATGTCTTTAAGAAACAGGAAAAAAGGGATTTCATCATCAGCAAGACTTTAGAACATATTTTTGATTAAAGACTAATTGCCAATACAGAGATAAGCTGAGACCTAATGCAAAAGGAGTTTACCAAAAGCTGGTTGTGTTAGTAACCTGGTAACTGATTTTTTTCACCAAACAAGTGATGCATGTTTAATCAATCTAGACTTCAACTAGACATGTTACAAGATACCATGTCTACCATGTCCAATACCAGTTATAATTGGAGCACATCCATGTTAGCCTGGAGAAGACAGCATTTAACACAAATATAAAGGGGAATGGCTAAAAAGTGGGTAGGTGATCATACTAAAGGAACAGTTTCTGGACTGAAGGGATAACATTAGTGGAGAGCCTTGCAATAACTCTTCTGTGTTATTTTTATTACTGCCTTAAGCACAAAAACTAAAACTAAGGGTAGAAATCAGATCCACATTCAGACATGAAACTTCAGAATCTATGGTGTAGTTGTCTCTAGACCAATGGAGAGCTGGTCAGTGCAGCCAACAGGGTCATATCATACCAAGCCTGAGAGCTGAAACGACCAGCCACAGCAGCAGAGGGAACGTTCTTAAGTGTACGAGTCAGTCAGTGAAAACAGTGTGATATTACTGTGAAAAAGGAAGTAAAATCATGGGGTGCAATCACTGAAGTGCTGAATGAGGCAGGTGACCTAGTGACGAAGGCCACAAACAGGTTTAGGCATCTGCTGCTGCCTTTTATTGGTGAGGTCTGTGTGCTGTTTGCTTGCAGAGGCTTGCAGAAACAGGGAGCTGGACTAGATGACCCAGGGATTCTTTCCAGTTCTGTGCTTTGTTTGCTTGGTAGGACAGAAAAGAACATCGTTTTTTAAAAGCAGTTTTCAGTGACCTGAGCATGGAGTCTGTAGACTTCCAGCTCTTTAGGAGGAAGGCTTTCCTGAGCAAGCGCAATGTTAATCCAAGGGCCTCTAAACTGTGTTAGAGCTCATAGAAAATATACCCATATACACCATTTTCAGTCTAAACCTGTTCATAGTCAAGCTGGCTTACCTATTCCATTCTCAATGAGTAGAAAAACAACCTCTTTAAAAAAAAAATAGTAGCTCTTATTTTGGAGTCTGGTGTCGACACTGCTTCGGATCAGCTTTGTGAATGTATGTGTTTGAGGGAAATTTTCATCTCAGTGTGCCAGAGCATGTATTCTTCACATCCTGATATTCTTATGCTTCCTTAACGTGCCCCCCGCTGTGCACATTAATTCACTTGTGCACAAATAAAGGTAGTGCTTGGCTTGTGACAGCCTGCTGGAAACAGCGCCTTTGAGCGTCAGAGCTGGGCTTTAAAGGGTGATCCTGCTGTGTCGGAGCACAAAGCCCTCTCCGTAGCATTGAGCCCCATCCTTGTTATGCTTTGGCACAGCAAATCAGGTAGAGATAAGGTATCGCTTTTACCTTAAAACTCCTTTGCCTCTCGCAACTTTGAAACAACCCCTGCATTAGGTTAACATACCGTACGTGCACAAACTTCGTTTGGTTTGTTAGTCACTGTTGAGACACATCAAATAAATTGAAAAAATCAGGACAATAAGCTGTTAGGATCTGTTTGGATTTGTCTCCTATATACATTAGAAGCAAGTTGGTAGGGAAAGGTGATACTTTTATTTGTACCAATGGAAATATTTGTGATTCAGTCTCACGCATACCCGTACACGTGCTGGAACAGCGCGCTGTGCCGCTGTCCAGAGAGGATTTTTATCACACAGCCATAGTGGAGAGCCACTGCGTGCGGTTCTGTGTCTCTGTCTTTACAAGACCTGACTAAAACTGAATCGGCTTTAATCCCAGACTAAGCTCTGCAGTTTGTGAGGTGTCCACTGACGGGTCTGGAGGGGTAACTGTAAATCGGAGTCTCTGAAGTACGGTGTTTCAGCCGCCTGTAGTCCCTCCCCTCCTGAGGAAACAAGGCACCGCTGGAGACACCATGATCTGTTTGCTGAAATAAACCTCCTCATCCCTTTTTGTCTTTTGGAGTTGGCATCAAGCTGACACTGGCCAAAAGCTGTCATGGTGTATACACCAGAGTGCAATTTGTACAAAAGGTTATTCCTGTTAATCACTGTCCTGTGACAACACCTTTAGGTGATGAGCCTAAAGCATCTCTGAACACGCAAAGTGATAGTCAAAATAGACAAATTCTTAGTCCTCTAACTGCTTAGGGTTTCACTTTATACTATTTGAAATTTTATTCAAAATTTCCCTTTTTTGTTTTGAGGACATCAAGACTGAAAACAATGGGCTCTTTTAAATGAAACTAAAGATGCCTTTATAAGAAACTGACTTTTAAAAAACACTCTGTTCCTGAATCAACATATTCCAGGGCAGAATATATGTTTACAGACAAGTTACACAGGCATATGGAAGCACAATTTTAATGATTCATGAAGCTGTTGAGACTTTAATTGAGTAGCATTAAGGCGCTCAAGTTAATGATGTTAGCTTTCAATTTAAACCCTAAGACTCAGGCTTCTAATGATAGCTTTCATCAAAACTCTTTACTGAGGGTATTACCTGAAAGTGGAGTACTTAAAAGCTACATTACATAAAAAGACATACTGGTTTATATCTGTATGTGGAAGTAAAAGGGCCTGTAATGATTATTCGTCTATTGAAAGTTGGACTGATAATTTTTCTACATATCTTTATCTCCCATTTCAGTTTATTCTCTTTAGGTTATAATGAACTGCAAGGAAGACACAAACTAAATGCCAGAGGTGGATGAACAGCAGTATATTATGCAGTCACTTGTAGGAAGAAGGCACCTTTATAACCTCTATTTTGGACAGACTTTTTCAGTACTGTTCTCCTGTAAATGTGTTCTAGCTTGGTTTCGTGTATTCTACTGAACAAAATCATCCTCCAAGACATTTTCAAGTCTCCTCCTTGTCTGTGTACAACACATTGTGTCCCATTTGTTTCCACCAGCTCTAACCAGGATGCCATTAGTCATGTGCAATGAACACAAGGTGGGAGGGAAGGTGGTGCAAATTCTCAAGACAAAGCCAAAATGCTTTGCTCAGTGGGATTTCCCTTTAAACCAGGTCCCGATTACAAGGAGCTGGATGTTCACCTTCGGAGAATGGAGTCTGGGTTTGGCTTCAGGATCCTGGGAGGAGATGAGCCTGGACAGCCTGTGAGTTATTTCTTCCTGACTTTCCTTTTGATAACTCTAAAATCTGTGCAAAGGTCAGAAAAATATTACTACATAGCTGAACCCAAATGAGCACCGTGTTAAGTCTATAAGTAAAATGGCTTTTTCATTCATCCATAGAAAAAGTCAGGCCTCTCAGGGTGTCCGCATCTAAAAGATGTCATAATAAGTTAGAATCAGAAGGAATTAAGTTAGAATTGATGCATCACTCAGCCCTTTACTGCAGAGTGTGACCGGGCATCTTTTAATCCTGACTTTCCAAAACTGAGTTTGGAAGAAGCAGAAGATTTGTAAAAATCAGATTATGTCAGATTGTGCATAACTCTCTTCAATGTAGACAGACTGTCTATGTGTGTAAGGTTAAAAGATACTGTTGACAACGCAGTTTATTTCCAGAAACACCTAAGGCCCCACCAGGGAATGGTAGTCCATGTGCCAGGTTAGATGACAACATCATGCGATGCGTCAGGCATAAAAATGGTAGCTTTATAAAGGGAGACATCCCTGTAACGAAAGCACAGATAACAAAACCACACAGATTCATTGTAGGTGAAATAAAATAAAACATATACACATTTTTTAAATTAAATATGTAGATATTCTGGTACATTAGTGATATATAGAAATACTATAATTTTGAGAGAACAGGCAGAATTAGTACTCCTTCAGAATAATTTTGATGATATAGCTATGGTTTCTCAGGAAGGACTAATCCCAAACCGATAATGATAACATTTATTATCACAACCTTATGCATAGTCTGAGTCTTGTGTTATCACATTTCTGAGATAATGTATAACTGGTTGATAGATTTATATATTCCATACTCAAATTCATGCAGAATAAGATAGTTGTCATTCAAGCATTAACATTGACCAACACATGGCTCTGAGAAACAAAGAAGCTCCTCTATTTTAAAATTGTCAACGTCTGTCGAAGTACTGATAAATATTAATAGTTTGCTGATGCGTCCTGTCAAAAGGAACAAATGCACTGTATTCTAAAACAGGTGCTTCAAGTGCTGACTGAAATAAAGAGACTCAACATAAGTGTTTGGAATGGATTTTCAAAGCTAAGTAGGTGTAGCTGTACAGAACGACAACTGTTCTATCATCCACAATTGCAGTGTGGCTGAAACCCCTCTGGCGTCTAAATTTCTTCCATGGAGAATGTCCCAGAGCATGTGAAATGAGGCCAACAAGCCACTGCCTTCACACTCTTCACCTAAGAATTTTTCTTGTCTTTTCTGGATGGCCCAGCCAGTGTAGGTTCTCAGAGCTCACCTACTGGGTGAAGCCAAAAAGGAAATCTCTTAGGAGCTAGACGAAACATCCCATTCTATCGTTTTATCCTGCAAAGAATTTGCACTAGTGGAAGATTTGGAAATCTCCCTCTACCTGCTTTGGACAATAGAGTCTGGTGGTATTTCCTGCCTCCCAGGAAAGTGTCCCTGTCTGCTCAGTGTTCTGCAAAAGTCTCTCTTGGTCTCTCCTTTAGTGCTTTTTTCATTACAAATGGATAATTAAGCATTCACAGACTGAATGTCTGACTGGTTCTGCAGTTTGGAGGTGCAGCTCAGATGCCTCACCTAAAAGATGATTATTTATATAAAATGTAATTCTTTCAATATAAAGGACTGCAAGCAAACTGGTTTAGAGTATCTAATATTCTGATGGTTAAGAATACATGCTGGAGTTGTAGAAGACCTGAATTTATGTTTCTGCTCAACAATCCAGTAGAGGAGGACTTTTGGAAACGAGTCCTTTGCCTCCCAGCTACATACATTATGCACTGAGCTGTTACAGAGGAAGCAACTCTTTCTAGGTTCTTTTCAGCGAACAACTGACCTGGCTTTACCGTTCAAAGTCAAAGAGGCATACCTGGACAGACAAGCACCTTGCTATTTTTGGAGAACAGGACTAAAAATGCTGCCTTCTGTGAACCACCTAAGATGCTTCACTGTCCTGCTGAGCAATTGCTCTCAGTCTGCACCTAGCCTCAAGGTTGCTATTTCTATTACAGAACTTGCAAATACCAAAGTGTTTTTCCCCAAATGGATCAAACTAACAGGCTTTATGTCTCCCCACAAACCATCTTTCAAAGTCCTCAGGAATTAAGAAGATCCTAGCTTGAGGCTGAGGATCCTACGAGGCAAAAAGGCACCTCCTTAGAGCTATGTGTTGCAGTGTTGAACTTCTCAATTCTTACTCCCTCTTTGTTGCCCATCTACTTGTTTTCACTGCTCAAAATCAACACTAATAAAGACAGCAGATGTACTCCACTTTTTTTAGATTCCACCTATTTTGTATTCAAAATACAAGACTTCTTAACTCTTGTTTTCTCTCCTCCTCTGCTTCCCTGCTCCCTTATGCACAGCCCACCTGCAGCCTCCCATTCCTTTCACCTCCAGAAAAGGAGAGGCAGCTTCTGCCTATCCTTCAAACCCCTGAATTTGCTATGAAACAAGAACTGAGATGCTTTGAAATGTTTGTTTCAGCTCTCCTGCTGTGCACTCAGGTAACACAGCACAAAAGGAAGCTTTCATTGCTTTTTGTCTTTGTGGTTTGGTTTCTAAAAAGGAATATGGATACTTCAGCATAAGGCAATAAGTTTTTCAAAGAAGCAGAATACACATAACGCTTTTTTAGAAGGATAATACTGACACTATAAAGGGGCTGTAGCTTAGGTTCCTTCTAGTTATATCAACTACCTGGCACCTTAGAAGGAGAAAGTTCTGCTGGACTACTCCACTTACCATACTTGTAAGCATAAAGATGCTTTCCAAAGGAAAAACTTAAATTCATTAAGAAATTTCAAATATCAAGACTATGAGTTGTGCCAGTTCCAATCATCTCCCAAGTCTCATGAGATCACACCACCACAGGTATTCATCACACTTCTCAGTAACTTGAGAAGTTAGAGGTAATCTGACTTTATTACAATGAACTATAGTATCACTGAAAGTTTGCAAATATACATAAATAGGAACTTTACTCGAGTTCCACAGTGCCAAAGTGGAAAAGTATTTGTGCAGCTCAAACTCAAAATCACAGGAACATATACATAATTACACTAAGAGTTTCACCTTTTCAATGCCAATTGACTGGAATTCTTCCCAAAAATACGTGCAAGATGTATGTCTATATTCCTTTTATGATGAGTGCCAAGAAACAGATATTTCTAAGACATAGCAGAGATGTCCATAGAGCAAAACACTAGGATAACGCAGACCACACCTTAGGAGCTCCTATTTTTAGCAGTGATTAGACAGAGTTCAGATTATAAACTTGGATTTAGACATCACAGACACTTAAAATTAGGTGAAATGAATCACACCTTTTATGTCTATTACTTAAATTTTACTGTGCGTGTGAAGCTACTGTATTATATTCAGAGAAACTGAAACACAAAGTCAAATAATTACCAAGTATCACAAATAAACTCAGTATCAAAACAGATTCGCATGTGTGAGTTAATAGACCCAGGCTTCAATTTTAGATTATGCTCTGTCACAGTTTTCCTAATCCCAGCATTTCTCATGTTTAATCTCGAGCAATAGGTGAAACTTTCCCTTTTCTCTACAACACACCCTTTATTGCCCACGTCATCATCCTTTTCCTCACACATTCAAAGCAAGCTCATGGCAGTATGCAACTGCATTACAGAGGTAATATAATCCTGATAAATATTTTTCCAATTTGTGTTTTGCTTGTAGAATTTGTAACTATTATGGAAACTACTCAGCCATGAAATGAGAGTATATACTGGATAAGAAATAAGTTCAAACACAGAAAATGAAAAAGAAGGAGAATTAAGTTATTACTGCTATTAAATATACTGAATAACAGATATGGTGGCCAACATCTTGACAAATGCACCTACCTGAATTGTTTAAAGTAGAACTCTGCTAGGAGTCAGTTCTAACACTGAGATGAGTAACACAACCACATTCCACTGTGGACATGTGAAGTATCAGCAATTATTACTTAATTAGTCAGAACTAGAAAGAGTTTTTGCACTTTTCTGCAGATACTATTGACCTACCATGCTGTGACTTGCATTTGTGTTTCTCCAAAGGTTAAAGATGAACAAATTGTTCAACAATTTGGCAGCCAATTATAAAGAAACTGCAAATGCTCAATAAACCAAAGAAGGAAGACAGTCCCCAGAATCATCCAAGCTGCAGAAAGTTATCACCCATCTCTTCCCAAGATAACTAGGAAAAAAATCTTACTCATATGAAATACCCAAATGTAAAAGTTCTGAGAATACTTTGTGGAGATGTAGCTGAATGTAACTTTGGACAACTTTTTGCCTCTCCAGTAAAGGAGCATAAATACATATTTCAGAGTTGGATTTTGCACAAAGTATTTTGCAAAGCTTTGAGGTATGCTCTTTCACTGTTTGAAGAACAGAATGGAGAACCTGAAAGAGTCTTTCTGGCAACACAGCCTGGCACTGCTTAGCAGGATCCCAGGAACACCAGGAAGCAGGAAAATGCTGCGTCATGTTCTCTCTTTGCTAAGTTTTGAAATCAAAAGTGAGCTAAAGGGACGCTAGAAACTGGGGGAAATTCTCCAGGCTCCACATGGGGTTTCATTTAAACACTCTGCTGGGATACTTCCAACTCTGCAGCTAACAACACAAAAAAACACAAGACCACCTGCGTGACTACCACATCTAGCCTTTGCAGTTCGTCATGAAAAGCAACACTTGATAGCTTTCATCTTTTATTATTGAAAGCGGATTGTCACACGGCATGTCATATCCATCATTCTGTGCTCACTCTCATACTGAACAAGAGAAAGGAAAATTTGGAACACACTCTGTGAATGCTTTAATATTCTTTCAAAGAAAGCAGGTTTTGTTTGAATCAATCTCAACTCTTCTACCAGTTATTCCACAGGGAAAATATATATGTCTTCTTCTAATAAATTATGTGAATTTATGTGCATAGAAATTGGAGAAAGTCACTAAAAGGTTTTGAACAGATTTTTTACTAGTTTATATGTCCCATACAAATTACATGTAAATGTCGATTTGGGAAAACAACATCTGCCCAGAGTAAGCTGATCTTTTTCCTCTTTTTCCATTTTGTTAATCAACCACTACCTGAGCAATTATTCATTATGAGTAACAACATTTGATATAGCACTTCTTTTCCCCTTAAGAGTCCCAGAGCAACTCGGTGTAGTGGGGTCACTTCCACTACTGACGTCAAGTGTATTAATCCAGGTGCTTAAATGACACAGCAGTGAGGAACCTTCAAGAAATATGCAGACTAACTAACTTTAAGTCAAAAAGACCCTTAGATGGGATTAATCTGTTTAGATCTTCTGCATAACACAGTCTATATAAACTCAATACTCCTTATAGACAGATTGTCTTGATTTGGAGGTATCAGGTAGATCATCCTTAGATCAGGATTTCCTACCTCCTGCGCAGGTAGGAAACATCCTACTGTCTTACCAAGGGCAAGGAAGCATCTTCAGTCATGCCCACGGAGAAGGAGCACAGGTTTCAGATCCACACAAATCTCTCTACCTGCACTGAATCGCTAATTTAATTTCAACAGAAAGGGAAAATCACAACATTCCTAGCACTAAATTGGAAGCTCAGTGTGTACATGACAGGATTTTATGTCTTTGTTTCCTAGATTCTCATCGGAGCCGTAATTGCCATGGGCTCAGCAGACCGAGATGGTCGTCTCCATCCTGGTGATGAGCTGGTGTACGTAGATGGGATTCCAGTGGCCGGCAAAACCCACCGATACGTGATTGATCTTATGCATAATGCTGCCCGAAATGGGCAAGTGAATCTTACTGTGAGGAGAAAGGTGCTACCGACGGGTGAGTGAAGGCTGGGAAAGGTGAAAGGAAAAACAAAGCTCAATGCTGACAGCACAGGCAGGTGCTGTTTTAAAAAAATAGAGAAAATTAAACTCAAAGTGAATGTGTCATTTTGAAGACAGAATAATTGTGAATATGTGTCCCTCATTTCTGTGGCAAAAACACTACACTGTGTTGTTTCCTTCAGAAGTGGAAACAATATTGGCAATCCTGGTGTGGTGATCATGAGTGTTCTGGATTTGTTCCATGCTGTCTCGGTCTGTGCTGTCTCCTCTTGTCCATTTTTGGGAAAAAAAATTCACCTGAGTCAAAGCTGTTAAAGCTGACCCTGTCAACAAGCAGTCAGAAAAAGGCTCAAAGACTGTTAACTGTTTAGGGCGAGAATTCATTTCACTCCTGTATGTGCTAAAAGCCCATTTCTGGTCTCACTGATGTCACTTGGAGTTTTTCCCCCCCAACTGCAACACAAGCTGGCTGAAAACCTTCTGTATGGCACGAGCGGCTCCTAGGAACAGGGCAGGATCCTCCCTTCACACAGACACAATCAGACAATAAACCTAAAACAGTATGAAGAATCTGAAGTAAATTAGACATTTAGACTAGCTCCATTTCAATTATTGAAAAACACTGGAACCTGGAAAAATGTGTGGCACCATCTATTAAGGCTTTAATGGGAGAATCTGCCGCTGTCGCACTGCAACCTTTGCTTTCACAAGGAAAGAAGTTTATTTAAGAGCATTTAAAACATTTGTGGTGAGTACACTCCACTGAGGCACCAGAAATGAGCAAAAACACGTTCTCAGCCTGTCCTGTCTTCTGCCTCCCCATGCCCTAGATCTGCTGTCGTTGCCTGCGCCGTTCCCCTTCGCTCCCCTGCCAAAAAGCCACCCTCCCACTCACGTTCGTCTTCGCAGTCCCCCTCCCACTGCGGCACCGCAGCTCCCTGCCAGCCGCGCTCTCGCAGGACTGACTTTCTTCTGTTACTGACTCCAGAGTCCTCCAGCCAGAAAGGTCCCCCTCCGCCCGGTGCGACGCCCCCGCGCAGCTCCCCCAACGCTAGGAAAATGGCCAATAACCAAGGTAATCCGCCGAGCGCTTGCGATTAGCACCTTTCCTGGGTCAGCCAACTGTACAGACTGCAGGCAAAATTAGCAAGAGGGTTAGCACAGAGTGGATGGCAGACTTTGCTGCTGCTTGTTAAATATTAAATAAAAGGGTCTATTAGACACTCTGGTCTCCTGGCACAGAAAGTGAAGCAAGCTGGTAAAACACCTGGAGTTATTCTTGGGCCTTGAGAGTGCCACACTGGGGAGCATAGTGTGTAACTCATTAACGTTTAAGCATTTCAGGAGCTAAACAGCATTTTAATTTTATGTGTGTCATGGTTTAACATAAGCTTTGTGGAAAAAAATTAAAATGACTGATGCTGGGCATGACTGAAAAATGCAACTCTAACACATCAGGCCACTTGATTTTGTGTGAATTTCTCCCTGGCATGGATGTATATACTAGAGGGATCTGGGGCTCTTAGTCTTCACCTGCAACCACCGTTTTTCACAGGTACTTACCTTGCTCTGGAACATAAAATCACCATTCACAAATTCTGGAAAACAATTTGATTAGGAAAATGTGATATTCAGAATAATGCGGATTAAAGTGCCATTTTTTCACAGGCAGAAGCAAAATGTAATTTTTCTGATGAATATCTATTGCAGAGCTGACAATTGCATAGCCATTTAAACTTTTCCTCCTTTATCTTTCTTTTCCTATACTTAGTGGCATTCAGGTGCATTCATTTATGGCCAAGGCAGCTCTTGGTCATTCTGCAGGGTAAGATAATTTCCTTTCTGTTGCAGCCATACTGACATAAATAGTATTCAGTTTTCTGAAACACAACAGCCAGAAAATGAGATCTCTCTTGTCACTGACTATGGCATTTAGTTGCAGATTTGGTTCAATAACTCTTGGAGACTTTCAATTCTAATGCAGCAGTATAATAATTGTTTGTTTTTCTTCTTCTTTATTTTCTCTAATCACTTTATTTCATAGTTGCAGAAGGACTACTAAAGGACACACCTGACTGAGAAAACGACAGCTTGTCCTTGGATGATGTTTATTTTATTAATAAATACACACTGAAGGTCTAATTTGCAAGCTCTCTTCCTAGGATGTATGCGTGTAGGCATAAGCTTTTCACATGTTCAGTAGAATGACTGCCACTCTCATCGCTCCGAACAGAAAGCATATTACTTATGTTCATCTGAAAGTTCTGTATTAAAACCGTCAATAAATACTGATTTGTGTAAACAACTTAGATCTGCGAGGCATGTAAATCTTTTTCCCATCTGGAAATTACCGTTTGCAATTGCCAAAATAGTTGTACTAAAAAAGTGTGTAATCCCACAAGATTTAACCTGTTCCCTGTTCTTGTTACTATAAAGCAATAGTGATGTGTGCATGGACTCCATTTTCCCTTCTGCCCATTCCAACTCACCTTAGAAGACCATCTTCAAAACCTTTAAATGACCACTGCTTCTGTCATGACACCCACGGAAAAACTATTTGTGATTATTTTTCAGTTGTATAACTGCTCTGTTCCATGAACGTCTTTTGAGCATGTTAATCAACTTGTAAGAAGAACATTATGCAGCTAATCCTAATTACTCTATGTTAGCTGCCTGCTTAAATTCTTTTAATCCAAACATAAATAATTTTATATTGGATTAGACAGTCACATTTTCCTCTTGATGACAGATCAACCGGCAGACAAGGGAATAGTGCTTGCTAACGTTTTTGCAATCCAGATAGCCACTGTTTCTTACTCTCCTTTCCTCTCTTGTAGAGAGCTTTGCAGTGAGCATTCATGCTTGCTTTATCTGATTGCCCTTGAATGTTTTGCATAATTGTGTAGATTCCTGTCTCTCTGCATCTATTACAGCTCTCAGTTTAATACTTGCGGTAGTCTGGGCTATAGACAGTCAGCTATATTCATGTTGCATTAGCAAATGTAGTGTAAGCCACAGAGTCACTGAGCAAGTCAGACCGTAACACTGGTGTGATTTATGTTGTAGGAGAACCATGCCCAGAGAATGGCAGAAGCCCAGGCTCGGTGTCTACGCACCACAGTTCTCCAAGAAGTGACTACACTACTTACGCTAACAGTAATCACGCTGTCTCTAGTAGCAATGCTACACCTCCCGAGGGTTTCACTTCTCACAGCCTGCAGACCAGTGATGTTGTGATCCACCGCAAGGAGAATGAAGGCTTTGGCTTTGTTATCATCAGTTCCCTCAACAGGCCTGAATCTGGGTCGACAATAAGTAAGTAAACTACATTTTTCAGCTTATATTTTTCCAAGCACATCCCAAATTTAAAAAAAAAAAAAAAAGTGAAACTAAAACCTGACATCTGCTAATTAATCACTGCAGAGATTAAAACTGAAGGGCCTCTCAAGGCTGCTTCCAGGGGTATCATTTCTTTGTCTGTTGTTTCTTGGACAAAAGCAAAGATTATCCTGGCCTCCGAGGCTCTGTGCTTCACACACTCATTTGGCTGTCAGAGTGTGATAGGATTCACCCAAAAGTAGATTTTCTCTGTTCCTGTATTACAAAGAGACACTCTGCAGGTAACCACCAGAGTTATGTGAATAAATGATTTCCCCACATTCAATTTAATTACTTTTTTTTTTTAATCAAGATGAAGTTCAGGAACTTGAAATAATAGCTGAGATTACAGCCAACCCCATGGAGCATCTGTCCAGTTAAAATACTGCAGAAGCAACTGGAAAACAGGGAAACTGGTTAGACAGAGGTTCAGGGAGGTTGACTGCTTAACTGTTTGGACTATACAAAGCGTAAAACTTACAAGTGAGTACAGGAAGACAGTGAGTATAGTGGCAGGATCTGCCCTTAATGATAACAGCGCACTTTATGTCCAGAAAACTAATGTTTATTGGGGATCAACTTTATTGCTTTAGTATAGGCATTTGGTGTCATTTGAGATGTCCTAGGTACCTGTAGGGAGAGGTCAGGCAGATGTGGCACAGGACCTACAGGAGACATTTCAAATGGCATTTAACCGAGAGCCAAGGCCCGGTGAAGGAGGAGGCATGAAAGGTTTTATCTTGAGACACATCCACATTTCCCACCAAATCCATCTGAAATTGTGAATGCTAACCACTGCTGAAAAACCAAGACAAGTGAGAGTATTTGTCATTTTGGAAGTTGCAGCCAAATGCAGTCCTTTACCTGACTTCAAAACATGTTTTGAAGGAACTGTTCTACTCAAAACTGCTTCCTGAGTAAGTAAAATAACAACTTTAACTTTTAGGGTCAGCCTTCACTCTTCCGAATTCATAACAGAAAAGCAGCTAAGAGAGTACTGGGAAAGCCATAACTCGAATAGCAAATGATCTCAGAAAACCTCTTTGCAGTATTTCATGACCATGCACTTATTAAAAGAGTTGCTTTTCAATATTACCTCAGCTGAATGTTAAAATTCCATGATTGCCAGAATTAATATTATTAAAAAAACATGGATAATTAACCTCTTGGGACTCTGAATGTTCACTTTATTGAATATAATATCCAAATGGAAGTTCTTTGTAGAAGATCAGACAGGGAAAAAAACTAATCCATGGAGGACATTGGGATACATACATATTAATCAGTTAAGTTAGTTATGAATTTTTCAAGAAAATAATTTCACAGATAGGGATTTTGGTTGGGGTAGATGCAGAGGGAAAGGAGAGAGGAAGAGGAAGAGAAAGCGAAAATGCTTGAGCAACTAGAAGTACTGTGGCTAGAGTATTCTACTGAGGACAATAGACCCAGGTTCAAGATCCTGCTTTGCCTCCTACCCTCTGGCGCGTTCTTCTAGAGCTTTTCTTTCTCCCCAAGAAACTACATAGGTAGCCACTGTTGAACCTCAGTTGAACACCTCCAATAGTAAAGGAAAATGACAGTCTGCTGTGGAAGTGACAAGTGAATTTATTCAAATAACAATTGCATTGAACTTCAGTGATCCCAAAGAGCACCCAAATCCTAAGTTTAGAAGAACAGCAATGAACCAAAAAATTACATTTGCTGTAGAGAGTGACAGAACAGAGAAGACCCTTTGTATGTGAATTCCATTCCAAAAATGTAGTAGAAAAAATAAGATGAAAATGACACAATCTATCATCAGTAATAAAAGCAGCCTAAAAATCATTGGTTATTTGTAGTTTAAGGAAGGTTAGTTTTCTTTACTTGATATTTATTTGGGTGAAGAAATTTGGGCTACATTAACAGGAGCGTAGCCAGTAGATTGAGGGGAAATAATTATCCTCTTTTACTCGGCACTCATTAGGACCCATCCAGAATACAACATCCAAGTTTTGGGCCCTTCAGTATAAGACAGACAAGAAGTAGTTCAGCAACAGACACCAAGACCTCCAAAAGTCCCTTCCACCTTGAACTAACCTAAAATCCTTCAGCTAAAATGCACAGTCAGGGTTAGAAAGTGTACTAACAGCAGGAAAGTATTAACTAACTGGATGTAGGAGGTGTCACGTCCAAAATATAGCTTATGCCAATATACAGAGATGGATCTGCATGGCATCATGTCAAGTACTTTGGTAGTGACTCACTTCTCATAGCAGTAGTATGGTGAAATACTGTACCACAGTTCCAGTGTTTCTGGTTTCAGAGCCAGTGAGCTTGTTGCCAGCTCATGCATCCCCACGTGACAGACGATGCTGTGCAGATGTAGCCTAAACATACGCAGTTCAATGCTAATGTAGTAATTGCAAGGCAATGCCGAAAGAATAAAAATGGGCAAAATAGGTCAGAAGAGGGAATATCTTGTAGTGCCAGACACTACTAGGAATAGCATAACCTAAGAAATCATCTCACAGGGAGCATCCTCAGGGCAAAGTGAAGAAGAATTCCTTTGATTTAAGAATGTTTCTTTTGATAACTCTATTCTCCTCTCTACTCTGTTGTAAAAGCAAAAGACTTGAGGACTTGGAAGTGTAAGTATCATCATCACTTTTACTCAAGAAGGCAATTAATCCTGCACTGAAAGTGTTGTCCTTGTTCTTGAAATCACACTTATAAACTATGTTTTACAGTCCAACAAATTACAACAGCTCTTGCTCAGTACAGGAACATGAACGTTGTGTCACTAGGCGGTTGTGCTTCAAGCACTGTTAAAATTGAGGTAGTCATTCGGAGTTGCTGCTGTCCTCAGAGCTGCAGGTTCATGGGTTTGCTGCTTTGCAGTTGGCCCAGGGCTCAAGGGGTTACACAAAAGCTCACTCTCTGAGTGTTCACCATGGGAGTTAAAACCAGCTCTGTCTGTGAAGCTGTAGGACCACCCCATGAAGTCAGAGCAGTGCTCCAGCTGAATCTCATGTTCCTCTCCCACCCTCTCTGATGGGTGTACACTGCGCTGCTCCCACGTAGCCTACCAGGAGTGCTCATGCACCCTCTGACCCAGAAAAGAGCCACAAAAGGCTCAGGGACTCCCAAAAGTGAGGATGTTGTTCTTGTTCCAAGGCTTAAGGTCCTGGTCAACTTTTTGCTCCACATGCTTTGCACAGGGTTCATCATCACTATTGATTTTTGGGCCTGCCTTTGCCTCGCAGAAATTTTCAAAATGCCAGGTGTATTTTTTGGCAGCTGATACAGGCACAGAATGAGGGCAGACTACAGCCAGAATTAGGGAATACACTACTTTTTCACATTTTGTGATAGGCAGCACTGTAGTAGTTGTCATTTAAATAAATTATTATTAAGTAATTAGGAGGCAGCCTTTAGATCTGAATGTAATTTTGACTTGTCGGTGCTTGCTTAAGCATCCAATTCTTGTGGCACGTTTCTTTTTCTGCGCTCTATAATGGTAGAAATTTTGTCTCCTCTTTATCAAAGCATTGCTTGGGATGTTCTCTAATCCAGCACAGGGGATTGTCTTGCACCAAACTACAGTTCTGATGTGGGACAGATCAGGAGTGGAAAAAAGTGACAAGGACTGAATGATGAGATTTCACAGGGCAAAGCAGAGATGTAGACAAGGTCAGCCATACTTCAAAATTGTATCAGTAAAAGAAGATGAAGTGTATAAATAAAGAAATGTATTTGAGTGGTAGATCCAGGAGTCAGTCGTTTTGGCTGGTGCAGAACCCAGAGGATCTTAGAATTTTAAGAGATTAAAAGAAGAAAATTCACCTGGCCAGGCCCCTGACCTGTTTCTAATAGAAGGACTAACTTCCACAGCCCCTAAAACATGTTAGCATTATTTTCCATAGACCCTGTCTCAACACTAAAGTGTGCTTTTCCTTCTCCAGACAGGCCACCTAAATTTAACCTTACTCTGTGCTTTCTTTTGCTATGCAGGCTACCCATAAGTTATCAAAATTTTGTTATCTCCAGTAGTATTGCTTTAAAGGACTGTGTCATATTCCCAGCTGAATGCTTGGAAGTTACAAACTCAATTTTTTCTCTCTTAGTTTGGGGGGATCTAGACTGCTTTAGCCTCGTGGCTCTGTGGACACCTTCCCAGACAGCTGCCTTTGTCCCCTAAATCACAAACATCTTGTAGATGGCCTGGTTTGGTGGTAGAGTTAAGTGGCTAAACTGAGCAATCTTCAGCCTCTTTCTGAAGTCCTTTCCTGAGGAACACCTTCATGCTTCCCCCAGTAAAAATATTTGCAGTTCTGCAAGGAAGGGCTTCTCCTGGGGCTGTCCTCTCCGAGTCCCCAGTGTCCTGCAGCAACACATGAGGTTACAGAGGTGCAACTGTGCCTGGGGTGGCACTGTCTCACACGACAGTTCTGAGTGTCACATTGCAGCTAGGATACTGAAAGTGAATTAATTAATCTACCCGTTGCATTTCATTTAGGATAATCCTCTGTGGTAAAACTCCATTTCTGTGCAGCTTTTTAAGGTATCGAGATAAATTCACTATCTGAAGCCCATGGAAAAGCACTTACAGCCAGCTGGAAACGGCCAAAAGGAGATTTCTGGATTCATTTGTCCTAGAGCTTTATGGAGTACACTTTTCCCTGCCCACTTTGTACCTTCCTGCTGCTTTTCCTGTGTGTTTGGGAGGCAGCTTTCTCTAGAAGAAGATCTTGTGATGCCCTGTAGATCTCTTAACACCCTAGTTTCTGTAGAAAGAAACCATGTGCTATAAACATATCTCATTAACTGGCGACTTCCAGTGAAAGTGGAAAATTGGCAATATTTCCATGAATTTTACTGTAGCAGCTACTGTCAATTAGCAGAGTTATAAAGTGTAAACAAACTGAAAGTATGGGAATCATCAATAAACAATTTTTAAAAAATTAAAGCAGACGGCTGTGCATACCTGTTATGATCTTCCTCCTGTTTAGCAAAAGAAGAAATTTAGATTTAATTTGCCCCTACACTGCATATGCCAATGACTGCTGGATTTTCAAAATAAGATACAACAGAGTCCAGTGAAACAAGTTTCTCTCATTTCTCAAACATGCAGTCTTAACTAAAAACCATAAATCCAAGATAAGCCTCTGCTGACTGCAGAAAACAGCGTTCTGAAATAAGTCCCATTCAGCCCCAGAGTTTCTTTGAACTCCTTGCAGTTTAGAGATAAAAACCAGCTTATTGATCAATGATAACTGTGTGATCTGAGACAGTTATTTGTGCTGCAATTTCACCCACGCTTCTTCCTGGGTAAGAGTGTGCCTGGAGACAGAATTTTCTGTGACCAATCTGCAAATGCTAAAGAAAAAAGAGCTTTGGAAATTAGGGTGTCCATCTTCCCCAGCTTGGAGGTCTTTGGAACAGAGCAATGAAAACCCACCTGCAGCGTGAGTCCCCTACGGAAGATACTTGTGACTTGTGGGCAGAGGATCTGGTTTCTCATTTCTGCTTGGCTTTGATATTCAAGTTTGAGCTGTTCTTCTGCCTCTTCAGCTACAAAAACACACTTTCTAAGCTTGTTTAAGTGATAGTATAATTTGGAGCTAAAAGAAATTGTTACCCGATTTAGTTTTTCAAATCAATATATGCAATTAAGAATAATGAAATAACCTTAAGAGATGAAAGATATTTTTAATATCACTGAAAATGCATTGCTACAGTTTGCAGGCATGAACTACTCAATTAACTAGTTGATATTTTTTGGAGAATAAACCATGGAGGACCTTAACCACATCACTCCTGTCTCTGAACAACTCTGTCCTGCAGCATGGTCCTGAGTAGATCATTTGGACCTAGTGGGGCTGCTTTTGTGTTTTCAAAGAACAAACTCTGAGAGTTTTCTTAGCACGAAACCTGGGAAGGGAATCAAGGGCTTTCTAATGGTTCCACAGGGCTCATTTTACTTCCAGGAGAAGCCTGAATGAAGGTATCTAAGTTCCATTTATTTTTTGCTGCCCAATTTCTCTTAGATCCTTAGATTTCCAAGTTACGTACACTCCTTCCCATCCAGCTTCTTATGCCTGTGACAAAATCACGCTGTGCTATTAAGTATGCTCCATATCGACACACAATGGGATGTTTCAATTCATAGGTTCATTAACCGTGTAAACAAAAGGGATTATTGTCATCTGCAACTATGCAGTGTGCCACAGATTTCTGTTTTCCAAATGAGTATCACGTAAAATAGCCCATAAATTTCAGGAAAATTTTTTATCTTGATTATCTATTAGCCCTGGTAGAAAGTCCACCATATTCAAGCTTTCCAACTTTTAGATTATTCAGTAGCAATGAAATTACAGATGTTCATATTTAATATATTCTCTCAATTAAAATCTGATATGCTAGAGCCTGCTGGTTGAATGAAAAGTCTTGCACCTTTTGAGAATTGAGGATATAATAAATATTCATGTGATCAGCTGCATAACATTGAAAAGGACAGCTGGCTCAGGAAGGTTCATTTGCTTGGTTTACTATCTATATCCATTAACATTAGAAACGATTGCAAGAATTTATCTGCCAGAGGGTTTAATAGATAAAGGAGGAGTTTGATTTTCCCCCCTTACTGATCATTTTTGACATTTAGCTACTATATAGGGAAAAATCAGTAGAGTTACTTTCTACAAAATACAGCCTCAACAGTTATGACTCAAAAGAACTGAATAGGTGTAAAAAAAATTGTCGATGTAAACCAGAAGATCATTATTTGTTGGTAGCATCTTCTTAGAATCAGCTATTTCTAGCATATGGGTCTCCCAAGTGAGGAAAAATTATTTTAATTTTCAAAAAGCGAGAGGCTGATACAAATGTACAGCAGTATTTATATTCAGCAACTGCTCTGGCTTTGTGTACAGCTGACCCAAGCATATGGACCCTCAGGTGTAAAGCCACAGAATTTACTCTTTCTTTTCTGTGACATGAAGGTGTGGGAAGGCTGTTAATTTGGATCATGGGGTGTAAATGTGGGTGGTTTTATCAAGTAAAAATATTAATATATAGAAAAATGGAAATTTGTAGTTATCAGTAAGTTACAGAAAGCATACCTTACCCATTCGCTAAATGCACAATTTCTTTTAAATCATTTTGGCTCCTAATTTTTAATTTAAGTTCTCTTTTGATGAGCTCAGAGCTGATTATTGCACAATTAACTATCTTCTGGGAAAGTATCAACTGCTAGGTGCCAGCACTGGGTCGGTTTGTGTTCCTGACACGAATGCTGTAAATATCTGAGGGAGATTTAGAGGGAGAGCTGATGGTGTCAAATATCCTAGAAGTTTTGTTGCACTCAGGAGTCAAAAATTGCTGAAGTCACAAATCAAAATAATAAAATAAAATTAGAATAATTAGAGCCAACACTAAGAAATGCTTTTGCGGCATTGCTTTTCTCTGCTAGATTTTTTTTGATCTAGGATTGTGACTTCTGCCTTGGAAGAATTTTTTTTCTTAAGGTAGATATCCATACTCACTCCTGAGTATCACATTTAGGATGACTTGATAGTACTAGAGAAAAAATTTTATATATCTGTTTTGAAGGACTATATGTTTTATACATATATGAACTGTTTCTCACTAATTTCCAAAATTTTCAACATTTAAAAAAACCTATATAAATCCCTGTTTACCTTAATATTTTTCCCTTGCAATCTCATCCATTGTGCAGTCTGAGAGAACCAAGAAATGAATTGTTCTGAAAAGAGGCAGTTTGTTTTGTGTGCTCATTCTCAGTGTAGATAATTGGATTCTTGAGGGGGGGCGGGGGGAGCCAACAAATCCAAGTGTTTATGTATAGCCTGCTAATACTGAATGCTGCTCAGGTAATTTAGTGTTTTGAAATAAGTGGATCAAATTCTCTGTCGAGTCTAATCCAGGCATGTGATGCCATTGTTGAAAATGTATATATGTTTGGAGAACAGCTTGTGGCAAATTCTTGAAAGAGGTCTGAATAGATTAGTTAAAATTTTTAAGGGTGAGTGGAATCATTTACCACCAGTCAAGTGATCTGGCACTTCCTTTTAAAGGTTACATTATTAAACATCCTGCTTACATAAAAATAAAGCACTGAAGATACAATTTAAAAAAAAAAATATATGATGTGATAACGAAGCCCAAAATAAATACCAAACATGGGAGGTTTCTTCCCAAGGAGAGACCCGTGATTCTGGGAGAGACCAAAGAGCCGTGCAGTTCCATGCTGTCCCTGGCCCTGACCAGTGGCAGAGAGGACAGCACCTACAGCAGGCAAGGGCATTCCCCAGGCATCACCTCAGCTTTCAGAACCAGGACTCTGATTTAATCAGCAATGGATCCACCCCTGTGAATTTGGCTAATCCCTTTTTGAATCTGTTCATTCTTCTGGCCCTCCAGAAAGTTGCCCCACCTTCCCTTCTCCAAGCTGCAGATAGTGAGTTCATGGACAACGTCACGGAGCAGAGGTTGTTTCCTGCTTCTGACTGCCATCCTGTCTTCCTCTGAATCTTTGCTAGTTCAGCACTGTCATTTTTGAGATGAGGATACTGAAATGATCGGCAATACTCAGGTGCACAGTAGTAACTAGAAATAGATTGTTTCATTCGCTGTTCTTTTTCTGACTCTTAAAATCCTATTTACTGTTCTACTGAGTTTATGTTTTTACAGAAGCAGGCACACTTATTTCAAGATCTTTTGAGTGGTAATAATTAATTTAGGGCTCATCTCAGCTTAAGCTTAGGCAGCGTTGTTTTTTCCCCTTGTGCATCATCTTGCATCTCTTCTCATCAGATCTTGTCTGCCACTTCACTCAACCCACTCGGTACTGACAGTTTTACAGCTCTTCCATGCCTGTTTTAGATGTGACCGTTCTGAATGATAAAAATTCTCCATTATGGAAATTCACAGTTCATTTCTACCTTTGTTCCTTATCTTTTACCTAATTAATCCCCTCTGACTGTAGCTCCTTCTTATCCCTTCACAGTAAGTATTTCACCACCGAAGTTTTCTAACATATTCTAACCAGTTCATTTTTTTTGTGAACAACCTGCACATCAGATAACATGCATCCTTTAGAAGCACTCATGCTTGTAAATAAATCCTTGAATAAATCCTCCTGTCCCAAGGCAGCTGCAGAGACCATGGTGGCCAGGATATTGTGGCTTAGGAGGAGGCTCAGGCAGAGCTCCACTGGGGAGAAACTACTCAGATATTACTGGGAGAGAAGGAGCCAGGACATAAACTTCTCCTGATATTATCTAGAAATGCAGAGAAACCAGCTTCTGTTGAATGGCTGTCAGCTTCATTAGTAATTCACTGGATTTGCCCTGAAAATCCTAACACAAATACCAGTGGTCTCCTTTGCAGACTCTGATAGAATCAGGTTCCTTCTGCAAAAGCCTTCCACACCCCGCTCTGCAGCAAGATCATAACACATTGCACCCATACAGCCTCAGAAGAGGAGCATTAAATCCTCAAAAACTAAAGCGCAGTAGAAAAGGCACCTTGACAAACACAAGCTTTGTTCTGAAGGTCACCTGCTGTTGATCCTTTCATAGCATGGCCGAAGGAAGGGAGTGCAGTGATACTGAAACATTCAGAGCAGATACCTTTATCGGGAAGGTAAAGGCCATTTAGCTTAAGGGGCAGAAAAAAGGAATACAAAGTTCATCCTTTTTTTCCCTCCCTTCCCTTTTCTCAGGATTTGGAGCAGAATCAGACTCTCATGGCCCTCCCACCTGCAATGGATTTTAGCAGACATCTCAAACATGCAGACATCTGTGCTATTCATTTGTCAGGTGCAAGAAGTCCAACAGAAATTTTTCTGGAAAATTAATAGGATTTCCCAGACACACACACACACCCCACTGCCCCCCTCACTACTGAAATGATGTCTTTACTTAATTATTTAGGCTAGGAAAAACATCTTCGTTAGGGTCAGAAAAGGCAAGCATGGGAATTTTAACTATGGCATCTCGGCCATACTTCTTCCCCTTTTTTCCCCTACTAAATTTTCTTGCTCTTTCATTTAAGGCAGTATCATTTTCAGATCTCCACTCATGTGTAGTACAGACACGGTAATTTCAGACAGATCTTTTATTACATATATTAGAAACAGGCACTTTTTAGTCTTAGCTTAAACGATTCTTGGTGATACAATAAGAATTTATTTGATGCGAAAGGCTCTATGTGAGTGTAAAATGTTTCAGTGTCAAGTTACTTGTTCACTTACTGATATACATAGGTAGCAGTTACACATCTGCATGGAGGACAAAATAAACACAAGTTTTGTACAAGGCATGGCTATTCATATTTATTATTTTTTAAAACATAGGAAAGTTTAGATAATGTGTCATAAAATAGCTGCCTATTTCCTGAGCAGCGAGATATTTCTGAAGTACACTAGTTGTGTCCATATTAGCAAAGCCATAATTTAGTTTATACTCTTGCCTGAACTATAGTGGCAAAGCAGCATGCAGTTTGATTATGGTTTGCACTTCAGAGTACACACTTACACTTTTAGTTCTCAGAAAATTAATTCTTAACACTCTAAACAGCACCTGTGTCTATATTAAAAACCAAAGTCACTTTGTGGTATGTGTACTGTGACTTTGCATGAGATGTGCAATCTGTGTATGTCGCCATCGCTGTCAGGGACTGTATATCAAAAGGTTGAGAAATTTGTTCTGAAGTTATAGAGTATTCTGAATGCATCTCCTGTTAGAGCCTTGGTTTATATGAGCATTGATAGCCTAGATATTTTTTTTTAAATACATGATTAATCTTTCCTTTCACCTTTTCCAAGTTGTCCTTAGGTATTAGAATTTTAAGGGTATATTATATAAATTTAAAAAAAAGACAACTGTTATTAAACACCAGTTGCAAGTGGGTCACGAGGCCGAGCAGCTTTGTGCTAAGTTTGCCAAGACTGAAATGTGGGATTGGTCAGGGATACTCAGACATTCATGATATTAATAGAATATATTAATAGAAGATATAGTCAAATTTAATTGTGATAAGCGTATATTTGAGGAGTAGAGAGGAGGAAAAATAGCATGCTCTTTGGGAGTCTAGATAGAAAGAAGAGTGAGCTATCAAGTATGCATGTAGTACATTCCCATAAAAAAATGGAGGAGAATAGGGAAGAAATACTGAGAGAAAGATCAAGAGTAATATTTAGAAAATTCATTGGGAAATGAGGGAAAAGGCAGAACAAGAGGATGGGCAGAGAACACAGAAAGATGGAGAACCACAGAGAAGAGCAAAAAAAGCAGCAAAGTTGATCTGTAATGTTTTGAGAATGTGTGTGTGCATGACTATTCGATGTAGTAAATGTGTCTATGCACTCATAATTAGCCATAAATTCATGCTGACATGTATCTAATTAAAAGCTGCATATATCAATAAATCTTCCATATGATTTCTATGTATCAATTAACATATTTGAATGGAGGAGGAGAACAATTTAGTGAACCCTGGGCATTTTCAGTAATAACATCTATTTGTATATAGAATAAATCATGTTTGTAGTGCCTCTGTTGCGACACGCAAATAAAGAAATTCTGCAAACTAGGAGGTGGGAGGCAATTTACGACTACTACTTATTGTGCAAATTTATCCCCTTCACTGTTTTAATGCCTTATTGTTCTCCTGATCTGTTGATTATCTTGTTACGTGCCAGGTTTGCAAACTAGCTGAACCACAAGCTGATTTTGGACTTCAGATGTATATGCCATGTATATATGCACATCTGGATTCTGAATTTTTAGTGAAATCTGTACTGTGTTAATGCAAATGACATTGTATAAGATTTATATTCTTAAATGTTTATACACAAACCATTTGTTAATTCATGTAGAACTTTCTTCCAAATGAACTCATTTTCTTCTGCTTGTGAACATCACCATTTGTTGCAGCGTACGTTAACTGTGACTATTTTTCCTTGTCTAGCTGTACCCCATAAAATCGGGCGGATAATTGATGGAAGTCCTGCAGATCGCTGTGCAAAACTTAAAGTTGGAGACCGGATCTTAGCTGTGAATGGCCAGTCTATTATTAACATGCCTCACGCAGATATTGTGAAGCTAATTAAAGATGCAGGTCTCAGTGTAACTCTTCGCATCATTCCTCAGGAGGGTAAGTCAATGGCCCTTAAACACAGGAAGAAAATTTTAAGTAGCCACCAATTAGCTTGAATTATGTCACCACCTGAAAGAACATCTTTTGTTTCACTTTCTCAGCTGTGATATACAGCACACCAAAATTACAGCCTTAGAACGAGCTGGAATAAAATTTGAATTCTTGAAAAGGTTTCTAGTTATGAAAAGGGTATCTAAAGCAAACCTGGAGAAACCTGAGACCTCAGTACCAGAGAGTCAGTGTTAATGCCTTCTGGAAGAATTGTCTTGTACATGGAAAAGCAGTCTGCAAGAGAGCCAGGTTTGGAGGTCGTGTCCTTATATCCTGCTATAAACCAAACCAAAGTTCTCTCAGAAGAGACTGCAATGGCTGTCACCAGCCATCCTCGGCTACCAGCTACCCGTGACAAAGTGATGTGAAGTTCAGACTTGGTAGTTTCCTCCATGTATATCACTATAAATGCACAAGACAGGGAAGAACTGAACCCTAAATTATCTCTCTCATTTGTAAGGTGAGGGTAAGGGGACAGACTCGTTATTCTGGCAGATAACTAGTGACAGGACAAGGGGAAATGGCTGCAAGTTGCGCCAGGGAAGGTTCAGGTTGGAGATGAGGAGAAAATTCTTCTCTGAAAGGGTGATCGGGCATTGGAACGGGTTGCCCAGGGAGGTGGTGGAGTCACCATCCCTGGGGGGGTTTAGGGAAAGGTTAGATATGGTACTTAGGGACGTGGTCTGGTGGGTGGTAGGTGGTGGGGGGATGGTTGGACTGGATGATCCTTGAGGTCACTTCCAACCTTAATGATTCGATTCTATTCTATTCTATTCTATACTCCACAGCTAATCAATGGAGATATTTTAACGTATGCTTCGTGGGGTTTGGGGTTGATTTCAGGGCCTTTTTTAGCTTAGTGATGTGTTTTAGTTTAGTGATTTTCTGCACTGGTGTATGAATTATACTGTATTAATGAGACTGTGGCTTTATATCTCAGCAACAAATGCTATTAGAGCTAGGAATGTCACACAGCAAGTAATGTAATTACTTAATGATCCATGCTCCAGTTAGATGACCTTCACCTCCTGGTGCTGCATCCAGCAACAGGACAAGGAAATAGTTTGACACAGGCCATGCACTGCAACTGCGGGAAGTTATCATCTACTTTGTTAAACGAATTCAGTGAAGGGAAAAACACAAGCATACACAAGTTCAGCTTTCACACCAGAAAACTGTTGTATAATCACCGGAGGTCAGTTTTTGCAAACACCTACAAACAAGCACGATGCTGCTCACAGTCCGTGCAGCTTATCTAGGCCTCCTGGTACCCAGATTAACTCATACTAGCGAATTGCTAATAGTTCAGTGTTAGAGATGAATATCTTAAATTAGAAGGAAAGCAGAGATGCATCTGCGATGCAGGGCTGCAAGGCGTTCTTGGGTGGTGAGAAATTATATGTGTCCAAGTCATGGCTCCCCTGCGTGACTGTGTGACACTGGGCACCTCATTTGCCTGCTGATATTAGCTTCCCAGCCTATAAAAGTAGGAAAACTAATACCTCTATAATGTACTTTCAGGTGAAAAATACCATTTAAATGCAAAGCAGTTTTAGAAGCAGCTTATGATTTGACTACTTCATCCATAGTTATGAGAGTAATGTAGAAATGAGGGACAATATTCCCAATCTTCGTCTCTGAAACTGTGTGATACAAAAGGGACTCACAGATGCAAAATGGGCCATTAAAGCTTTAAGCATAGTGATTACACAGACAAGTATTGCTTATGCCTGCATGAGAAGTGTTTTAAGTGCAAATATACAAGCTTTTCTGACAATTAAACCTAAGTTGAAAAGATTTTTAATAAAGTAGCCAATTTTTTTTAAATAATTATGAGCATAAATTATATAAGTACAGAGCCATTAGACATGTACAGTCATAGTGGACAAACTCATATGTTAAAAAATAAAATAATTCAAAAATCAAACTAGATTCAAATATAAAACTAGGCAAGACCTGGGTCATGCATAGCTGTTGCTGTTAGGGATGCTCAGCCGTACACATGTCCGTTCTCATCACTTAGCACCATGCCACACTGGCCTTGCTCATTCTGTTGCAAACAGAAATCAAAAAATATTACGCGTACCTTTGCTGTTGATAATGCGTGAGCAATTACTTCTGCAGTGCTCTGTCCTCTTGTGGGTGGAGTCTCTCTCATTTATACTTCTTAACAGGTAAATGATGAGCAACATAACCACACTAGTGTGTCACAAGAAATACATTTGATATGAGCTCAGTGGCAAACGTGTCTTTCCCCCAAGTGCAGCAGGAAGCCTGAAAGAAGATTGGCATCCCTTATCTGTAATAAGGCCACAAAGCCCCATTTCCTACCCAGCCTCTCTGTCTTTTTGAATTTTATGTTGTCTGGAAAGAGGGATTCTGGTTTTCTGCAGTGTTTTTATGTGAAACCCTGGTTATTTGGCATAATACAGTGAAATAAAACATCAGTTTAGCTGGTTAGTCAGAATTTATTGAGGTTGGTTTTGCTATTCACAGTTCAAAAAATTTTAAAAAGATATGAAACTTGGTGAGCTCAAAGGCAGCAGGAGCTAACACAAGCACACCAGTGTTTTAGCTTTTGTTATGAGTCTGTCATCCCATAGCAGTAGTGAAAGCAATAAAATCGTACATTCTCTCAAAATGAAAAGTTTTCAGATAGCAGTATTTCTAGGCTTTAAAAGAAAACATGAAACACAGAGTCATTTGCCTTGTTCAATTGGGTTTTAAATAATGGAGGTGTCAACTAGAGTTATAGAAGTGACCAAGATTCCAGATCCCACAGACTATCAAAAGGAGCCCATTAGGTTCAGATGTCTTAAAATCTCATTATAACCCAAGAGAGTAAAAGCAACAAAGCATAAATTTTCAGAGGTAGCGTGTGACCAAAAATTATTATTGTCTACCTTTGCCCTTTATTAAATGTCACGCTGTGACAGGTCTTTAATCTCCAGCTTCCCATTACGCAGAGCTGAACAGCCCAGCCTCGGCCCCCAGCTCGGAGAAGCAGAGCCCCATGGCCCAGCAGCACAGCCCCATGGCCCAGCAGAGTCCCCTGGCGCAGCAGAGCCCCGTGGCCCAGCACAGCCCCGTCGCCCAGCCACCGCCTCCACAGCCCCTCCAGCTGCAGGGACACGAAAACAGGTAAGAGCCGCTCCTCCAGCCTCTGCCTCCTGTGAGGACCATGGGACACCCTTGTGCTCGGTCTTCGTGCTGTTTCTAGTGGCTGTGAGCCATCGCTTGTGGGTGATTGCCCTCACAGAGCATGACCTGTGTGTGCCAGGAT
Source organism: Psophia crepitans (assembly GCA_013399095.1). Lineage (NCBI taxonomy): Eukaryota > Metazoa > Chordata > Aves > Gruiformes > Psophiidae > Psophia > Psophia crepitans. Next base: position 117,390 of record VWZZ01004393.1, read on the forward strand.
GATCTGTAAGTCTTCTTCAGGAATGAAATACGTTATTATGTACAAGGGTCTAGCCAAACTTCCTCGAACATCCATCAGCATCATGTTTGCCAAGGAACTATGTTCATTGCTAACATAGTTTCTTATATCACCACAACTTACCAAATATGGGTATATCAGTCTCTGATCATGAGGTGGCCTCTTTTTTTTCATTTTTTTCATTATCTTACATGTCTGGGGTTTTTTGGTTTTGTCTGTTACAGTTCTGGAGTCAGGAAGATGTTTTTATAACAGGTTTTATCTTGAGTGTATCGTTTTCCAGCCGATTTCTCATGTACAGGTTATGTATATGCATTGATCAATTTATCTGTGATGGAAATTGAATGGTAGGGGGATTGAAATTTTGTGGCCAGCTGTATTAAAAACTGGGTATATAAAAAGCATGTTCGGGCTGTGGGATGATACAACTTTCTGTGATCTCTAATCAGCACTATTTAGTTGTTGGATTAATATTTGGTGTGCTAAATGAGGCTGATTACACTGACTGTCTTTATGCCAGTCTTCAGTAACCACCACACCTCATCAGGACCCTCTTCCCCAAACAGTACATGCTGGTTAGAGAATTGTAACTTTTTGCCTTTGGAGGTACTTGAGGTTCGTTTCCCCCTCTAATTCTCCTTGCTTAACAGATGTAGCATTTCCACTTCCCAAAATTATTTTCTCTCAATTAATCACACTTGGCAAATTTCTTTGGCTTATATTTCACTGAACACTTTTTCCAAAAGTGATTACCTCCTAGAAGACTTATGTTTCTGACAAAACCCAATGCAAAGCTTTCACAAAAGTATCTCTGCACTGTTGTAAGTCAGTATTAAATACCTGTTGAATTGGAAATTTTCAGAGGGGACCAGTAAAATATATTAATTAAAGTTCCAAAAAGAAATTCTGAAATAGTTTTACTGAAAAGCATAAGCTTTAGTTGGTCATACTACCATTTACACATTCAGCAAAAATTACAGTGCCTCCAACTGTAAATAAAAGCATCATTTTCTGAGATACTGATATGGGTGTATATTGGGAACCTGCCTAAGGATGACTCTTATTCCACGAAAAGGTCCATTATTGCTAGTCCATATAGTATCATTTTTCACTAGATTTTAAATGTCAGATTACAACTTGTTTATACAGCCGTATACAGCTTGTTTATATAGCCGCATATATTGTTTCTGTTTCAAAATCAAAATACTATAAGATATTTAAAACCCTTATGAATGCTCACTAGTAATTTTACTTCCAATACTAATAAGGCTCAGCATCACAGTAAGCCTGTTTGCTCTCCATCTTCTTTTTACAGGATCATGATACTGAGTAAAGAAGATTATATGTATATATGCAGGTCTTATTATAGATGCCAAGTACAGGTTTTAAAAGACCATATGGCAGGAGGCTATTTTCATCTTCTTAGAAAAGTCAAAGGGAAATAGTTCTGATATTTTCGTGTCTGGATAGACATTTAGCTAATTAAAGTTAGTGTGTAGGAAGATTTGCCATAATGTTACTGTAACTGTACTAATAAAGCGATCAAGTTTTGAAACACGTCTTGAAACATTTTGAAACGTTCGGATTATTTAGATTATCTTTTCAGAGATAAATTAACATGAATAAAAACAATGCTCTTTTTCATCCAAAATGTGGGTTATTTTCTAGTGAGTATTGTGGGTGTTTTCACATGCAGTTTGATCTTCCAGGTAGGCAAGATAAACGGGAATCAGAATGCTTTTCCTGCTCCTGTCCCTCTGAGCCTAACCCTGACCTCACTGAGATGAGCTGGAAAATTGGGCAGTATGGCCCGAGGGAAAATTCCTTATGTCCGTGTTTCAAAAGCGCTCCCTGGTTTTGGATGGCTGGCTCAGGCAGAAGTTTTGCTCCTCTGTGAAAAATTATTTTATGCAATTTTGTAGTTAGGTAGTTTGCTTTCACTCCTCAATACCGTGTGCAATGCATAGCTTTAATGTTTTGCCACTTTCTGAAACAGTCATTTCGCTTTTCTCAGTTATAGGTCAGAAGTAAAAGCCAGGCAGGATGTGAAACCTGATATCCGGCAACCTCCATTTACAGACTACAGGCAGTCCTCAACGGACTACCGACAGCCTCCGCTGGACTACAGGCATCCTCCGGTGATGGATTACCAGCAACCACCACCGCTCGACTACAGGCAGCCGCCCTTGATAGATTACAGGCAGCATTCGCCTGACACCAGGCAGTACCCTCTGTCAGAGTACAGGCAGCCCCAGGTACAAACCGAAATGCTCGAAGCGCTCCTAAACAGAAAGCATTAGGGTTTGCAGGGAGAGATCCTGTATGCTAGTAAAAAAGCCGACATTATAGAAGAAAAAGGCACCTTTATTGTTGTTGCTCCAAGTTACTCTTCCTCTGCAGAGAAAATTACTTCAAAACCGTTAATATTAATGAAAAATTATGTGATCTGTCAAATAACATGACATTAATAATTGTGTGACTATAATGTTGAATAAGTGCTATTTTTAAGGTACTGGAGGCGATATAAAAGCTGTAAAGTAAGCTGGCCTTGCATCAGCAGAGAAATTTTTTTATTCCTAAGAACGTCATACAGTCACCAAAAGGTGGATGTGCTTAGGTCAGATTTGCATTTCTACAGCATTGTTGAAAATTAAGATTTAATCTAGTATGAATGAATAAATAAATAAATGTATGTTCATCCTGATTGATAAAATTATATTTCTGTTGGTAGTAGTCTGAATGAGGAGAAAGGAGAAACTAGCTTGTGCAACTAGTTTCTTCGATATCAGGCACGACCTTACAAACTCCAAGAAATAAACCTTAGATGAACAGTTATGTTACCTTGGACAAGAGTCTGCAGATGACAAATACTTACTGTGAAGATTTGAGGATTTACCCCAAAGTTCAGACTTTCAAAAAAAATCCTCCTTTCTCCTTACATAAAGGCAGAAAAAAACAGAGCTCAGAAAAATATTAAATAAGAGAGTGTAAATTTCTGAACATTATATGCTGGAACCATGTAAAGATGGTTTCTATGTCCATATTTTCAAAGCCAGACACAAAAAAACATATTAATGGAAATATCCAAATTCTTAAATGGGAACATGGTATGCATTTCAGTATCTAAATAGCAAATCCCTATCCCCATGCACATATCCTGCAAGATGCTTCTTAGCACCTAGACTGTCTGTTTCTCACCATCTCCAGTTTAATTCTCTAGCCTCTGGTCTGCACAACCCAAACTTGCTCTCATTTTCCTCCTGCTCCCATAGCTCTTGAACTCCTGGCTGCCAATGGAACACAAGCACAGAACACCCCCTCTATGGTGCTGGTATTTAGGGTCCACCAAGGAATAACTGGAAAGAATAAGCTCAGATTCTGCAGGACATGGAAAGGGTGAAACTCAAATCTACTTACCACCTCCTCCTGAAGGACATTTTAATCAAAGTGATGAGAGTTGCAGTACTTCATGACTCCATGCAGTCCAGCCACATTAAGTTCTGCTGGAAATTTAGGAGGTGTCTCTCCTACTAATTTTTAATTGTGATGGTGCTTATACAGGAACTGCCTGCTACATCATGTGCCAAATCAGCATTTCTTGCATAGGCATGAACACTTACAAGTGGGTACCATGAAACTATGAAAAGATCTAGAGAGCTTTTGGTACCAGGCAACTACTTGATGATGCCCTTTCAGAGGGGTCTAGACTTTGGCATTTATGTTTGGCTAAAGTCTCTTTTCAGAAATGGCAAAAATCTGTCAGTGCAGAAGTATATTTTGAAGGTCCCTTTGCTTGTATCGATTGGATGGATGCACTTCTGAAGAGGTGTTTTCTAAAGTTCTTGAATGTATACCATGACATTCATATGGTTAATTGTCCTTCATTTTGTATTTATCGATACAGGACTTTGATTATTTCACCGTTGATTTGGAGAAAGGAGCCAAAGGTTTTGGGTTTAGTATTCGAGGAGGAAGGGAATACAAAATGGATTTGTATGTGTTGAGGTTAGCAGAAGATGGACCAGCAATAAGAAATGGAAGGATGAGGGTAAGTAAAATGTATTGTAACTTTTTTTTCAGCCTTTACAGATATGTTTGCTGATGGGGTCAAAGAGAAAGCAGTTTTTTCATCTCTGATCAGATTTTAAAGAACCAATGCCAAACACCCCTAATATTATAAACTTGTCCTGGAAAAGCTGAAGAAATTACTTGAAAGATATAGTAGTTCTGTGTAGTTTCTTTGTGGAATAAATGTATTATTACTTGTTGATACTGTTACGGTTGATACATTTTTTCCTGATGTTTACTGTTTTATACATTTTTCTCCTTATTCTTTTACTCATATCTAAGCAACTTAAAAATATCTGACAAAGAGTTTGGTATTACTTTGATAATAATATCAGCAAAATTAACAGTTATGTTTCTAATCACAAAAGCAAAGCGATAGCTATATGACATTTATTGGATAGGTATGAAACCTAAGACCCAGTCTGTGTTATTTTACTGATTTAATCAAGTTGTCTACATCGTTTTTGCTAAGTTTGTTTATTGATACTATTCAGTCTTGTTTGTAGGGACTGGTTTTCACTATTTGCCTGCATAGTTCTTAGTGTGTTTGATTCCTGATTGGTAGAAATCATAACACCACCACATCCACATACTAAATCTAAAAGCATTCACTTCAGAAATTCCATGATTAAAAAAAATACATGTTCTGTATAGGAAAAATAATCTAATCAAAAGTAGAAGTTTTTAATCTGTCCCGTTGTAGTAGAGTCAACATAAAAAAATTGTTTATGTATCGAATTAATGCAGCCTTGCTGAACCAATATTTAATTATAAACATGGGCAATGGAAATTGTGTTCTGTACGGTAGTAATAGCAGATTTTGCAGATGTCATGGTTGTTACAGATTCTGTTTCACAATACTACCAATCATCTCATCAAGTCTGACTTCATGCTGAAAGATCATTGTCATCAGTCTAAATATACAATCAGAGACTTTCTGCATATAACTCAGGAGTTTTAGTATGCTTCAAAACACTCTTAATTTGCCCACTTTGTAGAATTTCAGAATTCAGTTAGTCCTCAGGCATACCATGGAATGCAAAACCCTGACACTGGGAGGTTGCATAAGGGAGCAATGACATGAGCAGTCCCTGTGACGAGGAAGCCAGGCAGGCAAGTGGTAACTGAGAAATACTCCCACAATATTTGTTGGGTGAAATATAGGTGAATTAATGCTGCAGCTAGAACTTTAACTCAATAATATCTTCTCTGGTGAGTATTTTTGTTCTTTCCTTCACTGTTGCACTACCACAGTCTTTAATGAAAAACCATAAGCAAGATGTACGTTATCAGCCATAATGTGATTAAAGATGAGGAAAAGTTTTGCTTTTAATAAACTCTGGAATCATATATTTGGAAACATATGGCTAAGATTATAGAACAATGGGAAAACACTGGGTTTAGAGAGAGTTTATTTCAAGTAATAACCTGTATTATGCAAAAAACTAACCTATTAAAAGGTGTGCAATATTTGAATAAGCTAATACCATCACAGGATGAAGTCAGCCTATCCACTCTGTTAATAGCCTAAGTATACCAACTTTGTAACACAAGTACGCTGGTTTTTTTCAATGTCATTAGGAAAGATCCTGTAATCTTATAAAGAAAAATATTAATGTTTTTTCTAAAATAACTTATTTTCAAGCTTTTTTTGCTGATAGTTGTAACTGGGTTTTTTCTTCCCTTTAAGAGAGTCATTCTTTGGAATTAGTTTTACCCTCCAGTTTTGTCACTGAGTCTTGTGTTGTATTTGCCTGTTTAACAGCCATTTTAACCTGACAGCCCCAAATGGGTTTGGAACTTGCAAACTACATTTTTTTATGTAACTCATGGACAGCAGAAGCTCAAGAAACAGCTTTTTCAAAACAAAAAATAGAGAAAGAAAACAAAACAAAAATGCTGAAAAGAATAGAGTATATAGGAAGATGAGCAAAGGAAACAGAGTTCTTTACCTGTATCTCCTTTCCTAAGTTTACATCTGCTGTCCATAATGCAGGACCATTCCCATTTCTTGCCTGGGACCACCAGATTGCTTGCTGCAGTTCTGTATTTCCCCATTTCACAGATGCACTTCTATAGCAAAATATACAAAAATCTCTTTAGTGATGCTTGCGCTTCACATACCATCTTCTTTAAAGATCACATTCTCTGATCCTAGGCTTTCAGAACTGGGGATAGTAAACCATGCTTGTGTGGTAGGATCTTCTCGGGAGCATTTTCCAGCTAACAGTTCCTCTCATGATCTACTTATCCATTATTGTTTTGCTTCCTACTTCCTCCTCCTTGAACAGCCTTCTTTAACTGAAGCCTTACAGAAAAACATGAAGCAGTTAACACATGGTGCAAATCATACTTATAGAAAGAAATAATGCGTATAACTCCACTATTCCCACTCACCAAACCAAGAAAAGAAAAATTAAATCAGCTAAGTTGTTGAAAAAAAATGGTTGTAATAAATAAATGTATTCCACAAATAACATCTTGTTGTCAGTCTAGTTATAGCCAGCAAAAGCTCTGATAAAAGCCCCGCATTTGTATTGATATAAACCTCCCTCCTTCACAGAAATAAATAGAAGAATCTAAAGTACTTTAAAGTATCAGAGCTACATCTATACTAGCGGGTTTGTAATTTTGCATAATTGAAGTAAGGGAACCTCTAACTGAAGGCAGCTCAGACAGGCAAGTCAAAGTCTGCATGTTGTACTCTGTTAGCGGGCACTGCAAAACCTTACTGATAGGATGAACCCAGCAGCTATTTTTCACCTGGACGCATGCTAAAAAATGTGACAGTCTACCAGCACACATTCAAAAGATTCTGAGATCTGAACAGATGCAAAGGTGATTCTGAGGAGCCTACCACAGCAAAGGTTTACAGAACTTGAAATACGTGACACACAAAAAATTCCAGTAAACTAAATGACATTTCACAAAGAGCAAGATATCACACAGATTAGAAGAAATTAAGCACATTTCATCAGATCTAAGAAATAGACTGTAAAAGAAAAAGTAACCATCCGAAATTTTGAATGGTGGCTAGACTTGCTGAGAGCTCTGAGTTCTAAAAATTTATCTTCACTCTCCTTTCTTCTTCAGGATGAGAGAACAGCAGGAATCTAAGACTCAGTCCACACCATGGCAAAAAAGGAGTGAATAGGACCATGTCTGTTCTCCATAAGACAAGGATGTATTAAAATAATCAGGAAAAAGGTTTGGAGAATTACCAGTGCCTTTGATATTTTATATCCAGAACTAGCAGAGTTCTGAGCACATCACTGGGCACATTCTCAGCACTCCATTTCTCAAGTAATCCTAACATCAGGGAAAAAGATTGAAACTAGTTGGTGCTGGCAATACTGGAAAATAAAACTGCAAGGCCTGGTCCTGGAGTAAGGCAAGAATATTGCGCACGCACTGTAGGCGACAGTCCTATTGAGCTGAATCAGTCACCAGAGATGAGGGACGTAACACAGCCAATGCGGAGCACAGTTCCCACAGCATTTGAAGATTCAAATGCTACTGGCAACAATTTTACAGGTCTATTTAGATGAGGCTCATGATAACTCATATTTCTCTTCTTGTCTCACATTGAGGACAATGATCGGCAGAGCTCTGCTTGCAGATCTCTATCCCTTCCTGCCTTAGAGACGGGGAACTACTGACTGCTCTCAGGAGAATTGTTAAGGATGGTCGCAGTGTTTTCTAGACGTGTGAGATATGATCAACAGATCTCTTATTGCCTTGAATGATATCTCCTGCAGCCAGCATGCTTATTGAAACCAGCCACGAACAAAGAGCCTGTGGCTGAGAGCTGCAAAGATACAGAGTATCTTGCACAAATGGGTTCAGTGAATGCAAAATTCATGAAGAATGAGAGTGAAATGTTCTTTTTTATACACAATGTGCACCTGTGTCATATTGTCACTTTTTGAGTTACATGGTTTTTCACATCTTCCACAAAAGTCATACCTCTCATCCCTGACATTTCCAGCTTCATTGTCTTGTCAACTCATTTTTCTCAGTCCATGTACACCAGTTAGCCCTATCTCTAGCTTCTTATACCTCCTAATACTACATAATTTTTCTCATTATTTTGTAGATCTTTCTTATATATTTGCAGAACAGACATCTGAAATACAAGCACTGCAGAATTTTATACTTCCATGCCTTGCAGCCTTCCTTTGACTCTTCAGTACTTTCACCTGTTTGCTGCTTTTCCTGCAGTATGTGCCCCTCTGTTTCAGTTGTACACAGTTGGAGATAAAAAGAGGCACAAGCGTCAGGCAGCTCTGACAGTGTCAATTATGAGCTTCTGTGTTGTTGCATAGGACTCTGTGTAGCTTTGCTTGGTCTGACCTAGCTTGCTGAGTCAGCAGCGCAGGGAGACTCACAGCAGAGACCAACCCATGCTGTGCACAGGTTCATGGCATCCTGCAAACCAACACAATTTGCATATTTCATCCTTTCCCGTGATAACAGGTTACACCAACCTCATCTGTGGTTATTCAGGAAACTTCATCCACCTACACCAAGAATTATTCCTAGCAAAAGGGAAGAATTTAGTATTCCAGAGCCAAGGGTCAAAAATGGCAGGTAGACAAGAGGGACCCTGTCTCGTATTTGGAAGAAAACAGAAGTTTCAAATCATGGAAGGCATAAGCATTTCAAATTGCTGTCAAAACTCATGTGTGAGCATTCGACAGCATTCAAAACTGACATTTCCCGCTTTGTAAGTGTCCTAAATACAAGGTCAGGCAACTTCTGGTTTTTTCCTTCTGACAACATGACTTGTGCAAAAACATGTTGTGTTTGCAGTCAGAGGGACAGAGCACCTATGAAACTCATAACCTCATATTAAAGCCCTCTCTTGAGCTATACGAGACATAATGTTAAGTCCCCTTGGAAAAGCCTAGCGGTCAAGCTTCTGAACAGGAGGGTGCCATGTAATAGTTGACCATTGCTAACTATGTCTCCCAGGTACTCTTTAGGCTTCTCAAAGGAATAGGCAGTATGTAGGCAGCCATCTATCTGGGCTCTGTAAGCACTGTATAACAGTGGAGTTTAACAAGGGAATATAAACCTATCTCCCTGAAGCCAGACTCTCCTGAACATCTCAAGTCAGGTACCCGGAAATCACTTGAGTTTTTCTGGATTCAGTGAACAGATAGGCAGAGCTGAAAAGCAGGCAAAGGTTAGAGCAGCTTTAGTTAATTATGTCCCTACAGTGTTTGGAAAGGCTTTTATACCACACAAAGCAGAAGTCTTTCTCTGTCTTTCATCATGGTTTGCTTTTCTCCATTTCAGCTTTCTTGATTGCTTCTTGCTGTACATATTTAGCTTGGTGTTCACCTAGTCACTTTATCACTGTACCATTTTTAGCAGACCTTGATTTCCAGGTTTTTAAAAGATCAAAGTCATATGTTTCCACCAATTAAGGAATCATTCCTTCTCCGAAGCTTGAACATAATACAGCTTCCACAGACACTTCTTTTAAGCCGATATCATCATGTGCAAAGTATAAACATTCTTTTTAAAATGCATTTTTAGTAGCTGTTTTCTTGCATCTCAGAGAAGACAATATCCAAGCAGAAATGGCTGGGCTGCCAGGTATAATGTTTTGTGAGATTCCTATTCCACAGCCAAATTTTGTGCCAGAAATCACATACAATTCCCATAGCTTCACACAGAGGGATCTTCCCCTAATCTTCGTGCTTCCGTTCTCCATGCATTACTGCTATATTACTTCAATCTCCCCAGAACAGTCTCTGCAGGGTTATCTCAGCTTTTTATAGTCCTATTGCCGAATGAAAGGGGTAAATATGAAAAAGCACTGATCATCAACAGGACTGATTGTTTCCTGTCAGAAACCATCCATAAAAGCTCAAAAAGAAGAATGAATAGTTTCTTAATCTACAGCAAATGGAAATCTTTAAGAGCACGGTGCCATGCAGATGCTACAATTTGCACTGGCTCCTCACCGGCATAGAGCCTCTCCTAGATTTCTTGTTAATGAAGAACAGAGAGTCTGTTTGAGATGCTCCACCATTGATTAACCCCACATTAAAGGACTATTTCCTACAGTCTGCAGTGGAACACACCTGAGGTTGCAGCCAGTTAAGAACAGCAAGGAAGAAGTGGCTCAGCTCAGCTTGACAGTGATTAGAGCAAAAAATATTAAAAATAGGAGGCAAGCAGTTGTCACACAGTAGAGGTGGTAGATGGCAGATACAGACACTTATCCAATCAAGAAAGCTGCAGCAAGCAAATGGGAAGAAGGCAAGAATGTCTTGATCAGTCATGATTGAGGACAGTCTGAGGGAGTTGGGCTTGTTCAGCCTGGAGAAGAGAAGGTTCCAGAGAGACCTAATTGCAGCCTTCCAGTACCTAAAGGAGGCCTACAGGAAAGAGAGAGGGACTGTTTATAAGGGCAGGGAGAGATAGGAGAAGGAGTAATGGGTTTAAACTAAAGAGGGAAGGTTTAGATTAGATATTAGAAAGAAATTCTTTACTGTGAGGGTGTTGAGGCACTGGAACAGGTTGCCCAGAGAAGCTGTGGATGCCCCCTCCCTGGAAGTGTTCATGGCCAGGTTGGATGGGACTTTGGGCAACCTGGTCTAGTGGAGGGTGTCCCTGACTGTGGCAGGGGGTTTGGAACTAGTTGATCTTTGAGGTCCCTTCCTACCCTAACCATTCTATGATTCTATGACCTTCTTAAAAACATATAGGGCAATCACTGTATCCAGAAATAAACCAAGGATTGACCAGTGTAATCCTTAATTTTTGCCATAGCAAACCTTGGACTCCTATTTTGGATCAGAAAGCAAGCTGAAGACTTTGAGATATACAGCTGAGCAACTCATATGAACCTCCAGGCAGTGAAGTCTTATGTTCAGAATATTGGAGAAAAGTAGATATTGCTGTTGGAAAGCCTTTTGCAAGTTCACACTAGTCACAGCAAACATAGAGGTGGAAGGAGCAGTGGTAGGTCCTAAAAGCCAAAAAGATCTTCCTCAGGTGGTGTGGTGGGAGCAGTAGAGTCAGCTGCTGAGAACTTGCCATGAGTGAGGGCTTGAGAAGGGTGTCAGAAACTCCACTGAAAAGTCACTAATATTTAGATAGAAAATATTGATGTTCTGCCCACACATAAGGGGCAGAAGTATGCTCCAGGAGTATACAGTGTTCCACCAGCCTCTGTTTGACTAAGGTCTTGTGCACACATCTGAAAGACAAATGCCTAGAGGGTGATTCATGTCAGTTAAGTAGCCAATCTTTTCTACATAAGTAGCACTTACTCTTAAAACCTCTGGCATACCTGGCTTACTTTATGCTGTAATATAAATCTTACCTTTATAGTAAGTGTTCAGTGAATGTCAACACTGTCATTACAATGGAGCACAAAGATATTCTTAGTCCTATCCATTTATTCTGTGATTTGCGATCCATCTGAACATTACAGGAAGATGTTGGCCATGCTTTCCCACTGAACTGCATGTCCCTTTGGGGTACTCTCATTCACACACCAATTCCCCACTACATACATCACTGTCCAATCTCACTTGTAGTGAGACCGGGTGTGATTGATCTGAACTCTGGGAATTCAGCTGGGGTACTTGAGCATAAGAGCTGTATGCCAGCCTGTGGGAAGAGGAGCTCGATGCCGTGTTAGTGTAATTGGCAGAACTCAAAGAAGAATATATTGATATGCAGACATAAAACTGATCAACATTCTTGTGTCTACACAACAAAGAAATGCAAACTGAGGTCCTCGGGGATCCTGAATACATCTTGACAGTGTAAAAGCTTAATAAATCAAGAGCGAATTAACTGCAGGTGAACTATTATTCAGCATTTCTCCAAAAGACTCTGGTGTGTGCATGTGTGTGTGTGTGTGTGTATGTGGCTTAGAATTTGTTTGCAGAAAAGTGAGGAGAAAGAATATTCCTCTTACACATGTAATTAACGTAATAATTGTGAAAATGTACTCAATCTAACACATTCAAAGCATCCTTGTAACTCTATGCCTAACAGCAAAATCCTGCAAGCCAGCTATGAAAAAGAATGAGTTAATAATCTTGCTAAAAATTGCCTAGCATGAAGTTTTAAAAATAAAGTCCTCAGCTGGCAGTCAGGCACTGTATTTAAATCTCTATTTCATGGAAGATTTATAAAGGTTTTCAGGTCTAAAAAATTAATTAGCCCTTAAAAAATTAAGAATCAAGAATGTTAGAAAAAAAAATAAACGCAAGAAATGATGGTGCTCTGATAACTGAAACACTTCATCCAGCAACAGGAATGACAGAGACAGCCTCATTTCTCTGTTTTCCCAAACTGTGACAAGTAGAAACTGGGATAGATCACCTATGAAGCTAAAAGGATACAGATATTAGACCCACTCCTATGGCCCAGCCAGCCCAGTATCCCTCACTCCAAGACAAGGAGAAGATGCCCAGGGAAGGAATAGAAGACAAGATTGAAATAATTCTTCACTGGGTATAACAATATCTGATTAGCAGTTCATGGATTTATTTTTTTTCTTATGCTGGAGTTTTCATATTTAGTATCTAGGACTATTTTTTAACTATGTATTTGAATTCACTGTTTTTGACATTTCCGATCTACTGTATCAATGGATTCCAAAGCTAAATACTTGCATTGTTTGAAAAAAAATTCCTTATTTTGTTTGTAGCTACAACATAATAGTCTTTTGATTTTTCCTCATTCTCTGTATCATTCCTGATCCTACTCATCTACGTTGTATCCGTGTTTTTCCCACTGAAGCTTACCAGTCAATTCCATCTGGCCTCAGAAGGGAGCTGTTCATCACCCTTGCCCAGCCTCATCCGCCTCCTCCAAACCATTTCTGTCTCTCACACTCATGTGAGGTGGAAGCACTAGAACAATCTGCAGTTTTCAAGATATCAGTGCTCCTAAATAACATAACGCTGGCTTCTGCTTAATTCTCCATTCTTTCCCTAATAGTTAATATTCTCTTTGCTTTTTTGACTGGGCTGACATTTTCAGCAAGCTAACCACAAGGACTATGAGATCTGCCTCTTCAGGCGTAATGGTTAATTTAGAGTGATTGTCTATGTAATTTTCCACAGGTACTGTGCTTAGCTCTTAGCACCACTGAATTTCACCTGCTGCTTTAACACACATTATTGTGATATCTTTTTATAGCTTTTAACTTTAAATTCAGATTTGACAATCCTGCATGGTCTTGTGTTGCCTGCAAATCTTATCACCCCAATCTTCAAGCTCTTCACAATGCCATTTACAAATATGCTGAACAGAATCATCGCTATGGTAAGGTCTTTTGATTGTGAAAATTTAAAGCTTTTTATCCCTAGAACTTAATCTCTTACCTGGAAGACCCTATTCTTTCTCATCCCACAGCAGAGCCTCTTCCTGAAGGCTTTACTGTTGAAGATGTTCTGAAAATGTCAGTGTACTAACCAGATCACATTTATCTATATAGTCATTGACAGCTCCAGCGACCTGCAATAGATCTGCGAGGAACGGCTTCCCTCTACAATAGTCACACTGACCCTTCTCCACTATATCATCATTATCGATGTGCCAGCTAACCCTCACCATCCTTATTGCTTCCTTCCGTCTGCTCAATTGAACATGAGACTCACTTGGTTACTTTCCAGGACCGTCCTTAAAGACTGGTGTCGCACTTGCCACTTCCATTCCTCTGCTACTCAGCAAGTTACTGATTTAGGCAGTGGCTTATATCCTGTAGCTACTAGTTCAGCAGCTTCATATCCAAATTCCTTCGGAGTCAGGGAAGAATGCTGTCTACTTCTGGTGGTTTCTCACTATCTGTTTCACCAGTTTTTTCTAAAATCGTTGCCACTGACCCCACTGTTGGAGTCAGCTCCTCAGACTCACCCCTGTGGCCAGCAGACCTGCTGTAGGAGTTTTGCTGTCCTTTTCAGTGAACATTGATGCAAAGAATTTGTCTAGCTTTTTTCTGCTATCTTTTCTACCTTGCGCCCGAACTATCTTTTGAGATCTTGGTTCTCCGGCAGGCTACACACCTTGGATATGTTCGAAGGCATATTCTTAACTCTTAGATTTTAGCATTTTTCCCTCCTCAAAATCCTCTTTGTGGTGTTATGTTTAACTTGTCAGAGGTCATATTCTTTTCTGTTTTGCTGTTTGGATGCAACCTTGAATGAAGCAGTCACCATGAACATTTATGCCCAGGCTTCTGTGTAGGATCTATAAAATGGGCTTGTCAAATCTTGGATTTACTTTGCTTTTGCCTAATGGGAATTGCCTGAGACCATCAAGAAGATACCAGAAAATTTTCTTCTTCTTCTTTTTTAACAGTCTCTACTGGTTTCCGTCCATGATTGCAGTGGTGAAGTATATGCTATTAATATTACATTATGCTACACTGAGTCATCCTAACTCTATTTTTAAAAAAGTAATGATTTATCAATTAACTCCAGTAGGATAATGAATTTTCCTTTTGTCTTTGACACTTTTACCTCACACATACATGGATTATTTTGCAGCAATGCTGCAGAAGACATCAAGTCTACTGTAGTACCAGAAGTCCACTTTGCTTTCTTGTTAGCCACCCCCCACTGCAAGCTCCATTTCTCTCTCCTGTACTCCCCGTTCTCTGCAGGCACTCAGCCATGTGCACTTTCCACTTTCCAAGCTCTCTTTCTGTAGTAGCACTTCAAAAGTTTCTCTGTCTCTCAGGAAAAGGTGAAAAAGTGAAAAGAAAAAAAAGCTAGAGCAGCTGATGAGGAGTGGTGTGAAAGCCATTTCATGCTCGGTCCGTGTCCTGTGGCCCCTCTCTTCCCTGCGTTCTGTCCTCCCCTTTTGGGCAGGAGGTAAGAGCCGCTCTCTGCAGGAAAAAGCAGCCCGGCATTTCCGGGGGTAAGAAGCTGCAGCTGCTTAAACAGCGGGTTTGCCACAGAAAAAAAAGAGTTGTTGACTCTAAACCTTCATGGGTGGTTGCTTCAAAAGTGGCGTGGGACACGTTAGTAATTCCTCCAAAGTGAAACACCATGTCCGATACTGAGACACCCAACCTCACGCACCTAAAGTGCACTGGCCTGAGTCCAAGACTAGAAGTACCCCATAGCTCTGCTCAGGCCGCGCGTTACGGCTGGGGTTTCCAGGCAGTACAGATTCCCTGCCGTGAGGAAACTTGCACAGCAGATATCCAGCCTGTGCCTAATGCCAGGCCACGATGCCGGGGCTTGACAGTACTTGGAAATTCACCAAACCAGGTACTGTGGAGTTGCCATTCGTCTCGACGTACAGACAATCTCTCAGCCTTTTCAGCCCATTAACAATAACAACAGCAACAAATAATATGCAAAAAATGTTTCAGTTATAAAAATAGAATGCCTATATAAAAGGAATTAAGTGTAATTAGTCTCTTTCCTGAGGTTTAATTATAAAATGCATTAATAAAATGACAGATAGCAATGCCCTCTGCACAAATCATTTGAAGCTGCTTTTATCATTAGATTTCCTCATTTAACATAGAATTAAAATGTGCATACACAATTAATTTCATTTTGTGCAGCCGGGAACTATACACCTGCTTAGAGACCGCTCCTTACGCACTGACAGCAGCAAACATACACAAGGCTATCATCAGTAGTTTAAAAGTACATCTAAGCAAGGAAAAAACTCTTTGCTACATTAAAGCTATATGTATTTCCTTCTGATTTAACCTGCTTCTGAAATTCTGTTTGTAAGTACGGTTGGCTTTTTTTAACAAGACAGGTAATAATTACTATAAAATACAGCCGGAACAAAGACTCCACAGCTAAACTCACATGTAGTAGAGGCACTTTATTCTAATGATTCGGAGAAGCTTTACAATTTTCTTTCTAATTAACCTATCAATAGTGATGTCACTTAAACACTCCTTAGGAGTATTATCTTCTCATTATTGCCAGAAAACATGCTGCCCAATTTTATAGCTCAGTTGTTCTTACGCATGGATGGAGCATCCGAATTAACTTGAAATGAAACAGATTTTTTTAAGAGATATTTCCATACACACAAACTACTTTTGTAATTACATTTAAATCATTAATATTCAACTTTAAAAACATAAAGGTGGGGGGAAGAGGCATTCAGTGTTTACTTTGTGCTTGCACATTTTAAGAATATGGTAGAGGAACATTCTCCTTATCAAATGCCATTGGGTCAGGAGGAGAACTGGTGGGTTTGGGTAGGCATTTATCCCAAGCAGCATGGAAGTCCAACCAGGTCCACATTCTGTAGGAAGAAAGAAACACAATGTAAAGTCAATGTGTGTAAAATTGCCAGATTCATAGCTGCAAACAGTGCATTTCTTCAGAATAAATACTGCTCAGGCAGCAGCTGTGCAAGCATCCCAAGCTGGCTTCCCAACACGCTTCAACCTTAAGCTGGTGGGAACGTCTGGAGGGTGAGGAGGCCTATCACTCCAGGTTTCTAGTGTTTGCTGAAGACTGCCAGGAAGGTTACAAATCAGAGCTGATGCCAGTTCGGGGGGTGTCCTGCGATTCAGGGCCTGCCTGTTGGGAGCAGGAATGGGTCCATCAGTTTGTTTCACACGACTGGTTGACAGTCTTGCAAAGGGATGCGTCATTGCAGCTCTGCGCATGGATCCCATGCAACGACACCTCCAAATTAAAGTTTATTCCAAAGAGCTGAAAGCGGTCTGTGGCCTTGTGAGATTAAAATGTTGGATTTCAAGTGTGCTTTCAAACCTTTTCTCTGCTATTTGTGGATTTAAAACTTGGTGATTAGGATGCATGCATCCTCTCAGGCTGTCAGGCAAAAATTGTACCTGAATAGCAAGGGAGCTGAAGGCATTATTTTAGGGATGGCTAACTCTCCAGATGTGGGGAATTGTTTTTCCTATTAATTTCTTCACAAAAATGAAATCCATAAAATGTAAAATGACAGAAGACCTAAATGTCATGCAAAATAATAATGTTGCTATATTGAAGTGTATCTTTTAAAATATTCTTGCGTTTCATCTGAAAAGCTTTATATCTCCACAGAAGACAGCTTGCTGAAATGACTCTTAAAAATAATTGTCTGATATTCAAATGTGTCACTTTCCATGAAAGGTGCTAATGGCACAGGGTCATACCCAATAAAAGATTTAGACACTCAAAGCTCGATGCTGCAACACCTGTTAGGTGGCTGGTGTCCCGCTAGGTGCAGAGGGAAGATTAAACGTGTCAGAATAATATCCAAGCAGTCTGCAAGGGAAGTATGAAAGGTAACAAGAAAAGGCAACACAAATATATTAAAAGAAATATGAAGAACAGAAGAGGCCCGTAGCTTACTGAGACTTGGAGAAGGTTGAAATATTCAGTGCTTTCTTTGCATCAGTCTTCAATGAGATGTTCAGAAGGACCATAAACAAGACAAGGACAAGAAAGTTAGTAGCAGACTAAACAAAGAAAAACATATTCCCTTTTTTTTGAAGCCAAATAGAGAAAAGATCCTTTAACTTTCATTCTCAGAAATAATCTGTGGCAAATTACCAAAAAGTTGAAAAGATCCACCAACATGTAAATTATGGAAAGCAAATCTTGTGATATCGGTCTAAATTTCATTTCTTCTTTCTGGTTTTCATTTTATTTTTGCGGAGGAGGAAGGGAAGGAGAATGTATGAGGCACCTGCTTTCCACCGTTCATCACCACCTTGTCTGAAATTCACAGGAACAGGATGGGGAAATAGACCTTCTATGGAATCACTGTAATGTGGTTACTGAGAATTACCCCTCTTAAAGACTACTCTGAATGGTTTTCTCCTGAATAGTAATTACACGTGTGAAACTGCAAGTGTGGTTCTGAGGGGCCGGGGATTGATTCAATTTTTTTTTTTTAATAATTGGAGACCCATTGATAAATACTAAAATAAAATTTCCTGATACCAAGATGTCACTGTTTGTAGAGGGTTTAAAAGGACTTTGAGGAACTGATTTAGACTTCAAAATGAAATTTTCATACTAAAGCAGTCGATCTGATAAAATTCACTGAGGTGCACTGTGCTTGTTTCAGGGTAGGGACGTCAGATGGATGATGTAGAATGGGGGATAATTATCTAGACATTACTGTTGGGGATAATCTTGGAATCCAAGATAACCGCGAGTCGCAAAACTGATGTTTTACAAAAAGGCAAAGGTCTCATTCTGGGGACATTATTAATAAGTGTTTCTCCCACGTGGGAAGAATGTTATCATTTTGATCTGTTCTGCCTACCCCCAGCTTGGTAATATCTCCAGTTTGGAGATGGCACACAGACTTGAAAGTATCCAGAAATCCAGAAGACAAGTGTAGAGAAATGTCATATACGGCACAAAACTGCAGGAATAAACTTTTGATCCTGAAAAGAGAGTAGTGAGGATCCCATATAACAGGCATAGGGTTCTTTCCAGACCTGTTTATGTCCTTACCCTTACCTCGCCCTCACCTTGGTGCATCTTCAATATGTGGGCATATAGAAGCTCCTCTTAAAGAACCACTGGATTTTAAAAAGACAGAAATAGCCCCACAATATCTAAAAATCTATTCCACAATAAGAATGAGGAGAGAGAGAGCACAGCTGAATGCCTGGACAGAGAGAACACATACAGCACAGCTTCTTCCCATATCAGACATCTGAGAATCCACATTGGCAAGGGGAAGGAAGACAAGGTTATAAATGTTTAACTGCAGAAAAAATAAGAATAGGAATTTGTATCTTACTAGACACATGGGGAACCACTCCTCAGTCAAGGTTTTCTCTTTTGTATGAATTCCCCAGATATGAGTGTAAAGTCTAATTGAAGCTTCTCTCAGGGTAGGAGTGTTGGCAACGTTTCTCTTCCGTGTTGTTTTTCTTATCTAATCAGAGCGGGGCTTGTGCTGCAAAGGCAGTATAATTCAGTTATACATCAGTCAGCCGCAATTAACCTGCTGCTTTTGCAACTATTCATTTTACCTCTGGTCTCACACTTTTTAATGTAAATTTCAGAGCACCCACCTAATTTTTGCAGACGTCTTTCTCTCTCCTCCTTTGGTCCCATAACCAAGATGCTGGTCTTTTTTAGGCTTTGCCAGGTTATTTGCACATAATATTTTATAATGAAAGAGGGAACTATCAAATCAGCTATGTGCTGCCTACAAAGAAAAAAATATTTTAATCCACTGAAATACAGAAAAGGTTACATTAATACAAGATAGTTCCTGCATATTGGCCAATGAGAACAGAAGGCAGGCAAACAGCAAGGGGAAAATGTGACATTAACTTAACCTTTTTACATATTAAACTATATTAAAATCTTTCTCTCTTTCTGCTCCAGAGTGCAGAGGATTTTATTTGAAGGACGGTGCATGCTCTGAACAGCTTTCATCAGTACTCATTTTAACAGTTATTTATCAAGGAGTGTTAAAAACACCTCCTTCATTTGATCTAATCTGGCACTTCTGTTCTCAAAACATGCTAACAAGATCATTTTGAATACCTTCTGCAAAACATGGTCTATCCAGGCAACATGACACAAGAAAAGAGCTGTCTTGAAGCCTCTGGAAAATCTGAGTCTACTTTTAGTAGACATTTAGAAATGAGTTTTCCCAAACTGGTTGAATTTTGTTTGTATTTTCCCTGACTAGTCTCCTTGTGGGGATGCTACAAGTCCATCTTCGGTCTCTGTACTACACAAGTGGTAAGAGATATTTTCCATTTCTGCTCTGAGTGTGTGCAGCAGCCACATCCTACCAACTGCTCCAAAAGTCAGGGTGATGCAAACAGCCCTGCATGCCCAAACCCATGGGAGATCTCTCCACGATCCAGAGAGCACCTGCACTGTGTGTCACTGTGACCTGGATGTCATCAGAAGTGTCTAAAAATGCATACTGCATGGTAAAACCAAATTCATTCTTCCTAACAGAGAAAATCCACTAAGGAACAAATTTACACTGCAAAAATAAGGCTTTTTCGCACAAAATAATCCTGATTTTTTTTCCCCCACTGCTAAGCCTGCAGAATTTACAAAGCATGATAGCAAGGCTGAGAGGTTTTATTTGGATCGATGGCTTTTTAGTTAAGTACTGGCACAGATTGCGTACAGGATCCTAGGAGCATCCTTAAAATAAGCTGCAACACCTATTGACAAGGTATGAATTCTGATTGAGAAACACTGCCACAGTACTTTTAGTGGCATCCTTTCTTTCTCTGAACAAAAGTAGGGACTGGAAAACTTCTTGACATCCCATCCAGTTTTCTTTGATGCTAAGAGTCTTGTTGACATTTCATATTATGCACATTTATTTGGCAAATGCTGTATTTTAAACTCAGGAAGGAACAAGCGCCTCTGAAGGATTACACTTTTAGTGGACAGAAATACAATAGTAGCAACAAAAACACGCAAACCAGAAAACATTTCAATGTCCAAGGCCAGCAAAGAGCTGGTTTTATCACGACAAGCTTGTAAGAGGAAAAGGAAGTGCCCATCACCTTCAAATCTGTATAGCCTCCGTAAAGCCCTCTCCACGATGTGTGCAGTGCTGTTATTTCAGTGTAGTGGATACACACGGTGCAGAGGCCACAGATACAGGCTGAGGCAGGTGAGATCCCACCGAGCAGATGAGCCCCTCTGGCACTGATCAAAGGGTTCGCTGAGCCCACTCAGCTGAGACCCTCACACACCCCTCTGGGCTGCCCAGCACCTGGACCAGCACCTCCGCCAGGGCCAGGAGATCAGCCTTCCTTCTGGGCTTCACCTCCCTGCCACGGGGCTGGGAGGCTTCTGCAGCACAGCTGCAAAACACGAACTCCAAAGGCTGTGGGCTGCTATACAAAGCTCACACCTCGCCTCACTCTGTTGCTGGTTTAACGCTCCCCCAAAAATGTGGATGGCTGCGATACTGCAGCACCAAACCAGCTGCCCAGCTGGTGCCTAGTACATGTCCTGTCTGCCATGCCGACCAGGCACAGCGGAAAGCAATTGCTTCCCTGTCCATGGAGAAGGTTTCCAGCATCCATCTTCCCGACACTCACCCTTATAAATAGTTAAGGGTGAGTGTCGGGAAGATGGAGCCAGGCTCTTCTCGGCCTCACTAAGCGATAAGACAAGGGGCAACGGGTGCAAATTGGAGCATAGGAGGTTCCGAGTTAATGTAAGGGAAAACTTTTTCACTCTGAGGGTGACAGAGCACTGGCACAGGCTGCCCAGAGAGGTTGTGGAGTCTCCTTCTCTGGAGACATTCAAAACCCGACTGGACGTGTTCCTGAGTGATGTGCTCTAGGTGGCCCTGCCTTGGCAGGGGGGTTGGACTAGATGATCTTTCGAGGTCCCTTCCAACCCTTGTGATTCTGTGATTCTGTGATTCTGTGATTCTGTGAAGGTTTCCAGCATCGAAAGCTGGCTCTTCTCACAGAGAGAAGAGCTGAATCAAAACATCCCAGTGGGAGGCAAAGTTGGGAGGGAGATGGGAGACGCAGACATCAGTGCCCTGTTTTATAGCTGTAGAAACAGAGGTGGAAAAATAATCATGGCGCTAACTCTGACCGGAAAGGCAGCGAGGCGATGGGTGGCAGACATCTGCAGTCAGAGCCCTGCAGTCGGCTGCTCTAACTAGACGGCTCAGCCAGGGGCTGTGCTTACTCCTAGCAAAAACCTTCAGTGGGCAAACAGTTCAAAGCATGCTCTTGTAAGAATTCCAGCAAGTCTGCATGATCTGTGCCATAGCACTAACCTTTCTTTATCTAACAGTTTGCTTCCTAACAACTCTTGATTTTGTGTGAAACTTTGCTACCAAGATTTGGATGTTCAAATGATGAATCTTTGTGCTTCAAACCTCTCTTTTCTCTATGAAAACAGCAAGTTAAACGAAGCAACAGTTTTCTTGGGCCCATACAACACTGCAGACTAAAGGGCAGCACAGATAACATTTCCAGTGATTCCAACACATCGAGCAATTCAAAAAGACCTCTTACGTGTAGAACACGTAAGGCAAGTTACAAATGTATTACACCGATTTCAGCAGAAGACGAGCAGCATTTGATACACCACATTCAGAATCCACTTTGGAGGTTATTTAATCTGCCAGTAATATCCCTCAGACAGACAGGAACAAATTTACCTTGATGTGTCTGTCTGTCACTCACGTAACCTGTGATCCATTGAATATGTTTCTCTCTGGAACGCTCATTTTACCACAATTCTGTCTGACTCAATATTCTTCTTTACCTGACAGGTAGGAGATCAAATAATTGAAATCAATGGAGAAAGCACAAGGGACATGACACATGCCAGAGCAATAGAGCTAATCAAGTCTGGTGGCAGGAGAGTGCGACTGTTGTTGAAACGTGGAACAGGCCAGGTCCCAGAATATGGTGGGTTTTCATTTTACATTCTTCTATATGCATGAACCTATATAAATCAATTATATTGTTTTCAGTCAAGTAGCAATTGCAGGTATTTATATTGTATTGTCCTGGGGCAGACTAATTATGGGCTTAAGTGCTTACCTGAATAAAGCTGGACTTATTCACACGTTTAAGTGCTTCCTTGGCTCAAACCCATGTATGTGTGTCCGTCACTGGCATCTGCTGCCCTCCCGACACAGGCAACAGCTTATGAGATGTGCATTGGAGGAAGCACTTCGAGCTCTTTAGGGGACATCTCTGAGTGTGCTGAGAGTTGCTGATTTGCCCATAAACTGTCCTTTTTTTCTCTATTGGTATTTCTCTGCACATTTTGAATCACAGCAGGTGATCTTTTTGCCATGCAATTCAGTGGTTAGGGTTTAAACTCAGAGCATTAACAGGAATGTACTTCTTGCTTTGCAACCTCACCCACTATATTATCTCTGACAACGTACACGGATGATCAAGAAGAAGCAAACTCTGAATAAAAGAGGAAACTTTGCTCATTGGATCCATTCTTCTCATGTTTTGTTTCAGGGGGACTTCTAGGACTTTTTTTAGTATTTAAAAAAGTGTGAGTTATTTAGACAATATAGAAACTTTATTTCAGTACTGTAATGACAAGAAGTAAAAATAAATTATCCAGAGGTAATTAAAAGACAAAAAGGTCTTCTTTAAAATTGAAATCAGGGCTTACTTTAACGTGTGGTGTAACAATGCCATATATTTACCTAAGTTCTATAATGGGCCTGAAATCACACAAGAAAAAGGGTTTTTTTAATGAAAATTCCTTGACTTCATTACGCTAGGAGGTCCAACACTCTATTAAGCTTTTCTAATGTTACTTTTGAAGTTCTAACATCATTTCCCATTAGAATCAGAAATTACAGAAGCATATGAAAATTTCAGAGTAATACTTAAGCTTAATTGTAGGTTCAGGTCATTCTTTGTTGCCAACATTAATTCATTACCCCTGTCGGAGACATTAAAGGCAGCTCCACTGAATGTCAGCGCTTTGCCAGCTGTCAGTGTACATAGTAATTGCATTATTTTCTTCTCTAAACTAGTGTCAATTCTGCTGCTGGGGCAATACTCAAGATACTGCCTGTTTTGTTTTTTCCAGCTTTCATGAGCTTCTGAATAAGAACAGCAAGGATGGGCCATAGTCCACCCATCTGGTGATAAAGTTAGTGAGTTATACTTCCAGTTGGTAGGAACAAAGACAGAATGGCTTTCAGGATTATGATAAATTGGTACCAAGACATTTAATATCAACTTCAGCCAATGTATAATCCTTTCAGGGAGACCTCTAACAGAGATTCAGGCTACCTCCAAACATCTTTTGTAGGGAGAGGTGCATCAATTTTAATGAAAGAACAAACAAACATCCAGGACAGATGTAGCAGTAGTAATCCTTCTCAAATAGCAGAACCATATACCAGCAGTTCTCTGCTTCCTCAGAAAACAATTTAATCTAAGGAGGGTCACAGAAGACTGCTGTGAGCAAAGAATCGATTGCAGTTCAGACCCATTTCAAATCTGACTTTCTTAAGATCCCACTTCTGGATGGCCCTTAAATCTAGGCTTACAGGACATCCAAAATACATTTCTATATATTTATGATATTATAAATCTGTCCCTTATTCCAGAATTATACGAAAATATAAATAGATTTTTTAAAAATTGGGAAAACTAGTCTCCCAAAGGCTGTAGATGTGCACAAGCCATCCCTTCCCCAGAAGAAGGTGAATAGGAGGCACACATGAATCACTGCAAATCTAGGCACAGTTTGTAGTGCTAACGGAAAGAAACAACTTCACAGGACTGTTTAAAGCCATGCTCACCAGTCAGAAAGGCATTAGTTGTGTAAAAACGCAAATTACTGTGATATAAAAGTTGCTATAAGGAAGTACTGTTTAATCAGATCATTTTCCTAGCTGCATCCCCAGTTTACAGCTCCATACAGGAGAAGAACTGAGTAGCTGCGCTTGAAGTCTGTGTTGTTCTGCTGTACTGAGAAAGCAGTAAAAGTGTTCAGGAATGACTTTCTAAGGTACACACAAGTTACAGGAAGCATCACAGCGAAAGAAAACATTCACAGGACTGCAGTGCACTGCACAGGCAGAGAAATGTTGGTGTTGTATCCAGTCTGCAGGCAGAACGCGAGCAAAATGAGAAGATGCCTGTTGAAATTAACTGAGATGTTAAAGTTCTCCCTACATGATTACACAAAGCAACGAGAAATACTCTTAAGAACAAGCAGAAGGTGCACATAAAAATCAACAGCAGCCTGCTTAGGAAGTTAAAAACACAGCTTAACAGAAATTATTAAAACCACTCTGGAGAAGGCCAGAATCTCAAGGGTAAGTCATGGTGTTGCAAAGAACGTCTGTCAGAGTATTAATGACAGAGACACCTCCCCCACAGAAAAGCCTGTCCTTTCCAAATAATGGAAAACCAAATGCAGAGAAGATTGTGATAGTAAGCTCAAGAACAAAATGATCCTGAGGACAGTAGACAAGCTAGTTAATATTTAGTAGTTCCCTCTTCTTCCCAGCAGAATTGCATGGTTGAGATGTAACAAGAATAATTGGAGCTTTTTTTTGTTTTTTAACAAGTACATGTCAGAAATGTTTCTTATTCTCATCGGGGTCCAGCTCTGGAGATCATCAATGTGAAAAAGGACTTAGTTGAGTATAAAAATGTAAGGCTGGAGGACTGAGCTGGTATCTGGATTGCAACGGTGGTGTGCAGCAGAAGCCTAGGGAGGAATATAAAAACGCAGCAAGTGTACCAAGGTCCTTTCCTGGATATTCTCTCTCAGCCTCTCCCAAGCAAAATGGTCAAGGACTTCCCAAGCCAGTTGTAGTAACTCTGTGTTTAAAGACCTTTCCAACAGCAGTGGCATTCAGACTCAGCATTAAAAAGAAGGAAGTTTATTGTCTCTCAGTCTAGCATTTTTATTTTCCTCATGCAATGTAATCAATATTTTTTTAAATTCCAGAGCCACATTTCTGTGTGAACAAACTATGATGGTATATATTTAAATGCAAGAAATATCAGTTTGAATGATGATGGGATTGGCATCAGTAAAAGAAGTGTTAAGGAAAAATCATCAATGGTAAGAAAGTGATCTGTGAAAGAAAAGAATATGTATCGAAAAGAAGAAAGCTCTCAGTGAAGAAACTAAGAACAAGCTCCTGGGAGGACGTAAATCTCCTGAATGAGTTATGTCAGTTTATGCTGCCTGCTACAAGTACATCTGAGAAAATTCTGGCTGAGCTAAAGCACTATTCAAACCTAGGGGAAGAAGCCAAGTATGTTGCAAATGCATCATTTGCCTCAACTCCAGCTGCTGATTTTGCTCTAAAACAAATGCCAAACATCCCGGAGCACTTCAGGGGGAGAGATCCCCACATAGCATGCACAGTAGCTCAGAATATACGGGAAGGAGCACGGATATGATTAATGCTTCAAAACGATAGCCGATTTCACAGCAGGGTCCAACAAAGGAAGCTTAGAAAACAGATGTTTTATCACCCAGCATCTCAGAGCGTGTTTGCTGAGGATAAGGGTAGCCAGAGGAACTGTGCTTCCAGTGAAGGTGGATTATCACAGCTCATCCAGACCCAAAGAAGATCAGCAACATGTTTCGTAGGAAATATTCTGCCAGCCGTGTTCTCCAAGAAGAGAAATCACATTACTGTCCAAGAAAGACTAGAAGTACTGCTGGGAAACCTGATCCCGAAACGTAGTTAATGCCCAGGGAGTCTGGCTGGAGGAGGTGTGAGGTTTCATACATGTCACAGGACACAGAATTCATGGTCATCACTGTAGCACTGAGCGCTTCCCATCCTGGCATTAAATACAATTTAAATAAAATCTTCTCCCAAGTGGCTAGCGACAGGACAAGAGGGAATGGCCTCAAGTTGCGTCAGGGCAGGTTCAGATTGGATATTAGGAAGAACTTCTTCACAGAAAGAGTAGTGAGGCATTGGAACAGGCTCCCCAGAGAGGTGGTTGAGTCGTCGTCCCTGGTGATCTTAAAAAAAAGCATAGATACAGCGCTCCAGGACATGTCCTAGTTGGCACGGTGGTGTTAGGTTGACGGTTGGACTTGATGATCTCAGAGGTCCTTTCCAACCTTAGTGATTCTATGATTCTATGATTCTATGAAAATGACAGACCAAGATTTTTCTTGCAATGGGTGCCTAATTCCCTGTGTATGTGTACACCTGAGAGGTTACTGACTTCAGCAGGAGCTACTGGGTGTGAAGCACTTCTAAAAATCTGTCTGCTCACACTGTGGGAGCCTAATTACAGATGCTCTTATTTTTCAGGCCTTAGCCATAGCTGCATAAACACCACCAGAAGGACATGTACATTGCGCAGCCAAACATAGGAATGAAGCAGCATCCCTAAAGGCAAAATGTGAGAAAACTGTTCACAAAATCCAAAAATAGCAGCATTGAAGATTAAGTAAAACTAACAAATCAGAGCCTCTCCATCCAGCAATGAGCTCTGCAAGAGGCAAGTTAATTCTAGTGATGGATCAGACCCAGGAAGCTACAGTTTTCTCTGAGAATAACTCATTTTCTCTGAATGTCTATGGAAGAAGGTCCCTAGGAAAGCCTGGCATGTTTCATTCTCACTCCCAGAAGTCCTGGAACCTTGCAGCTTCTGGCTTACTGCTCTTAGCACCTCCTGACTGGAGCTTTCATTACTCAAAGCTACATTAAAATGTGTAAGTTCCTAGAAGCGATGAGTCTTATGAGCAAATAATTGCAAACAGCATAAAGGTGGAGGAGGCTGAGGCACGGTTAACACGTGTAGGTGGACTCCATTCCTCCAGCAAGGCACAGAGGTTTTCTGCCTGGCGCTGCGGAGGGAGCAGAAGCAATAAATGTCACCTGTAAGGAACATCTGGAAGAAAGCTAATTCATTTCCCTTCCCGCTTTTACAGCAGGACTTCAAAATCATACTTTCTATCAAGTTTAGTAGTTTTTCACTCAGTCTTAACTTCCTTAAGAGCTCCTGAAGGAAGTTCCAAATTTTAGAGACTCCATCCCACTCACACTGAAATTTTGGAAAACTTTTCTGTTGCCCTCTCTTGGAAATCTGGATTTGGCCCTGAGTGCTAACACAGAGCCATGAGAACCAGAATCAGTGAGGTTTGGTGAACAAGGAATGTGTGTCACAGAGGTGGCTGGAGATTTATGGATCTACACAACTGTTTTTTTCCCCCTGTCCCCTGCCCTTGTTCAACTTTGTTAGAAGACATGTCCTGGGGTTGCATTACGCATTTTTGGAATATCTGTTGCTTCACCGGATGCTAAATTGTGTTCAAAACTCACTCCGTGGGTTCACGACATTCAGGGGATTTTACAGAACTAGAGTTTAGATTCAGCTTTGGCTATTTAAGGGAGGAAGAGTGCTGTATGCAAGAAGTAAAGTTTCAGCATACACAAAATCATTGCTGGTTAAGAGGTAAAAGCTACAAGTTATTTAGCAGTAAGTCATTTTTGAAGGACCTTGAAGAAACTCTCAGCTCATGTTTCAGCACTACCCCAGCAACAAAAACCAAAAAATGTCAGAGTTGATACCAATAGAGGATTTTTCATATAAATAAATTGGCATAGTTCTGAAATGCATTAAACCCTTTGTTTCTGATTTGTTATGACTCCTTCAGAAAGCACCTCAAGATGTACTCCACATCTGTAGTCCAAGTGAATCTACACCCTGAATATATATGCACAGTAGTTTCAGCTATCCACTAATATTTAGACTTACAGCATGCTTATTTGTCTTAGCTTTACAGAATTACTCCTTTCCTGTTACATATAAGCTTTTTACTCAGTTGTTCTAAACTTACTAAGAATTCTCTGCTCTAACAAAAGTAAAATATCTGTATGTCACTGGTTCCGTTAATTCTAATGATTGGTCCTAGGCTGTTCCTCCCCTTCCTTTAGGAATGGTACCTTCCAGTCTCTCCATGTGCATGAAAAGTGACAAGCATGGGTCCCCATATTTCTACTTATTGGGCCACCCTAAAGACACGGTTTGTAAACTCTGCATGTATATTATCTTTCTCTAATACGCTTTTGTATCTCACAGCTGTTCATAGTCTTTTCCAACTTTTTCTTACACACTAGCTCGCCTAATTGTTTCTACAGTATTTGGCTTTTCTTTCATAACTGTTTCTTAGATATCAAAGCAGCTATCATTTTACAAATCTCTTAATATCCTAGATAACTGGTTCTTCATGTTACACTGCTGCTAGTGCAAGAAACACGGCCATAGGTCTGCTATATATCTGCTTTGTCTCATGACAAAAAAAAATATCCTTTGAATATGACTTTTCAGGTAGAAAATCTTAAACTTCTGGGAACCAAAGCCGTAACTTTCCCCGTCCTTATGGTACTTGGCTTGCAAAAGTGTTAGTAATGTGAAGGTGGAAGTTAGATGCCGATCTCAAAAAATATTTATATGCAGTGTCTTAAAGAAATAACTAATGTAAAATTGAACACTTTTTGGAACATGCTGTAAGGAAATACTCGTTTTTTAAATCCAGTGGCTGTGCTGAATTTACATATAGTACTTTGTACTTGATTTCAAGCTATTTTCTTCATAAATCAGATCCAACTGCACAGATTGTTCAAGTACATCAAATTTGTAATACAGAGTCATGGCCCATAAATGATACTTGGAAAGCAAAGGAAAGGAAAAACTTATCTTTCCTGATTTTTTGTTGACTGCAGTCATCACAGCAAACACAGAAGTGTTCGCGTGCATTCACTCTGTCTGCTGTTGACTTTGCACAATGTGGTATATTTGCTAAAATTATAGGGCCAGTCTCACACTATTGAAGTAAACAGATTGGAAATAGAAAGGGAATTATACCCAAAGGTATCCTCCTAGCCTTCGAGCTTTGAGCAGCTCCCACAGAATTCCTGCCCCCAGCACTCAGGCACTAAGCTGTGCTCAAGGTATCAGTCTTGTGCACGCAAATCCAGGTAATCTAATTGAGTGTATATGTTCCAGGTTGCCACTTATTTCCAATTTCTGTCTATAAATAAGAATTTTCTGAACACAGACACAACCCTATGCTTTGCTAGTGCAGAGCTGGACACGTTTAGAGGCCATTTTAAAATTGTAGCCGTGTAATTCAAGCTTATATGTCACTATCGGAGACCTCCTGACAATAAAGAAATTCCTGCATCTTGTAGAAATCTGAATTGCACCATTCCTTGCAGCCATTCGTACCTTACTTCTGCTTTGTTCTTCACTAAAAACAATTCAGAGAGATCATGAGGTTAAAAATCCAGGCTGACATTAGGGTCATTTTGCAAGTCCCAGCTGCCAAGCATAGGAAGTTCAGTGAACTGCAGTCCCACTGCAAGTGCTAGATATTTATAACCACAACTTTCTATGCATTATCTTTATTTTTCCTCCTGTAGCATAACGGACACAGGAAATAAGTTTGGGTTTTTTCCCAAATAAGTAGAAATGTAAATCCTTTATAAATACAGCTAAAGGTAGTTTCGCACAGTCACTCAGCTGTGAATGGTTCTGATTATTTATTTGGCAGAAAGCGTTAGGACAGAATTTTTTTCCCAGTAAAATATATCCAAAAAATAAAAAGCAATTTAGTTTGGATCAACACCAAAATCAAAATACTTGGTTGATAAAAAAGTAATATCAGCTCAAATGAAAATATGGGTGTTATAAAATGTTTCTGCTTCAGGTGGTTTTGATGAAAGAGTTTTGAGAGTAAGGATTTTCAAGAGACAGGTTTGCAACAGGATTTTTCCTAACCAAAATTGTGGCTGTGATGCCATTTATTAGAGCATTGACCAAGGATGTAAGTCAAATTTCCTGATCTAAAACAGATATATTGACCATTCTAGCATGCCTTAGGAGAGGCCACTACCACAACACCATAGTGCAGTCCGCCACGAGTCCACACGTTTCCCGCAGGACTTGATCTATTTTGTATAAATAATCACTTATGGAAGATGATCAGCAGCCTTACCTGAAGTCAGGTAGATATAGTACAGGAGAGATGCAAGTGCTAGAAGGTGGTTTAGAAAGTACATCCTGAACAAGTGATCTGGAAAGCCTGTGCTTTCTTGTACCATGGGTTTGGTAGCCCTTACTAGTGACCACTGCAGTTGTATTTGCAAAGATAGATGAAAAATTGGGAGCTTATACTGTGTTTTTGTTGTTTTAATACAGTCAAATCCTTCAGAAATCTGCAGTCAGCTGCAAACTGCATTTTTCTAGTTCTTTAATTGTGTTAGTATGTCTCAAGCTTTTATGTTTGTCTAATAAAAGGCTAAAGCATCTTGGCCTGTACATTCAAGCCACATACTCCTACCTGTTCAGAGTACTGATCAGGTAATCCAATTCATCCTTTTTTAATGCTCATTTTATATATCTCCAGAGCTGAAGTTGGGTGTTATTTGAAACTTGAACTTCCCGATATATCATTCATCTGATGTGAGTGCAAAAATCAATAGTCATTTTGGAAAAGTGCCCTTTCCTTCTGTGACCACCTTGGTGGAACTGCAAACATTCATTCATATTCCTGCTGCATTTCCAATACCACCTTCTTATTTCTAGCAATACCAACTTAATTTCAGCAACCTGTGGTGTGTAAAAAAAAAAAAAAAAAGAGACGAACTAAATGAATCAATATACTGGTTAATAAAATTGGTCTAAAACCATTAGGCAATTTGAATATGGGCTCCCAAAGGTTCTAGCTGTTTTATCACTATGCATAAAAACTATTCAAGGACAAAATTGAATATTAAAATTTGCTTACAAACATACCTTTAGTATTTAATAAATATGTAGTATCTGGCAGGAAAGTAGAATATCCTTCTGTTAAATAGCAGTGTATGTGTATGTATATGTGGGTGTGTATAGTTATTTCTGTGTTACAGCAAATTTCTATTATAAAAGATATGTAGACCTTTTACATAGGTATCCCTTGACATAAAAACAGTTTTGAAAGAAAGGGGAAACATGGGAAGACATTTTCAGTTTTGTGGCAATGTTTTTAAGCTTTCAGAGAAGCAATAGCTTTCCTTTACTTTCTACGTGCAAAAATACTGAATCCTTTCCATAGTCCTAAACACTGTTTTGGCAATTACATTCCCAGTGGCTTTGGCCAGTCCAGCTGAAATCCTAATCCAGGCTTCCCCCATCTGTGTAACTGGGATAGTCATATTTACTCACCTACCTCATGGGAGGGTTATGGGGATTAATTATTTAATGCTTGAAAAGCACTTTAAAGATTAAAAATCCTAGTTGACTACTCAGTATTATTATTAAAGCAGAACCTCACTAATCTACACTCATTATAATCCGGACAAAACTTGGCAGTGTCCCCTCACATCTGAGCAAAGATTTAATAATGAGACTGTTGAGCAAGTTCTCTTATTACTAAGGCTTAATTATTATAATATAATATTCTGGAGTAGATTTCCTAATATGGTGTAAAGTGTAGATAATTACAGCTAAACTACAGTGAATAAAACAGATGAAAACACATTATCCCTGGTTTTGTTCACAGAAACTGGCAAGCAGACTTCCCAGCCAAAGCAGGGAAAAGACCCACCCACAAACCGTTTTCTAACTTTTTTTCGGTGTCTTCGTGTATTTCCATCCAGCTGATGATATTAGAAGATAAGCACCCAAAATGCAGGGCCTGAAAGAATGCAGCCATCCCCCTGTCACCACAGCATCCGTTTTTCCTTCTTTCATGTAATCCAGAGAAACAGGAAAAATGAGAATTCAGTAACACTTACTGTGACTTTGCAGTTTGCCATAGGATTAAGTCGAAGCTTCTGCTATTGCAGCATAACGCCCCATAAAATCCCTCCCCTGCTGCTCATTTCACAGTCCCTCCCAACTGCAAACATGCAGCGGGCCTCCAATTAATAGCATCACTCCAACTTGTTCTCAGTCGGACTTAGCTTCCCCTACGTGTCTGTGACGGTATCCTCACTATATACAGTTCTGTGTTGGAGAGGACAGTATGAAAGCACAAACTGTGAATCCTGTGGCCTGGGCCAGTAATTCTCATCATGAAGGTAGTGCAATAATGGCTTCAGTGGCCAGGCTTCAGGGGATCTAAAACCGGTTCCACATCTCTCCAGCACAGTCAGTTTTCTGCAATAGCATAAATTTCCCCAAAGGACAGCAGAGCCACTCATCTACGTCATCAAGCAAATAGTGATTTGGAGGGGTCAGTCTTCATACTCTTTAGGAGGACCCAGAAACTATTGTGTGTCCTCCTCTGGCTTGACAGGAATAAGAACATTTTATCTTTGTATCTCTCGACAAAGACTCCATCTCTTAGAATATCAGCTGAACTTCAGATACAATGATTTTGAACTGATTTACATGATTCTTTAATTGATCCGTGGTTATGCAGGTACAAAAAGCCTGGCTTTTTAGCTTGCTTAAAAGAATCCGTAAACAGCCATCGGCTCTTTTAGGGACAAGTGCACCACCATGAAAATACAAAAAGTTACATAAAAGTGCAACAAGAGTCAATCAGGCTGTACCAGAAGAGCCTTGCCAGTGGCCTGGTGCTATGACACCTAGGACTAAATTAAACGAACAGGGCCTCTTATGACTCTAGTCGTTGGCATCTGACATTTGATGAGTCTAAGTGGTCACATAGAGAGTAACATAAACAAATGTTATTCCAACCATTAGAGAGGAGAAGGCAAGGGTTGCCCATACAGGGACTTGCAGCTAGTCCTGCCTCTGCCATCCCATGGTGCAATACCTGGCTGATGCTTTGTGGCCCAGCCATGGGGAGAGGTCAGCAGAGCTTATGGTCTCTGTCAGATTTCTTACAGCTTGTTACTCCTGGCTTGGGAAAAAATCCTCAGAAAATGAGCTGTATTTTTTTTCATTTTGACAGTATGAGGTAACTATCACTCTCCAACTGATGCTTAACACAAGCATAGATCATGTTATATTTTCTTGAGCTACAGCAAGATATATGCAACCCAGTATTTTAAACATCTGGGTTTTCCAACAATATGTAGTTTGTGTCTACTCATTAGAAGCTGAATATTACATTTATTCGTGCACTTCCATCTCATTATACAGTTTTCAGAGAAAATTGTCTCAGCATCCAAAAGATGTCAGATACCACAACAGCCCCATCAGCAAACGTGGCCCCAGGGTCAGGTCTGCACCTTCGGTGCCCAGCGGCTGCCAGTGTGAAAAGAGTTCGCTACAGAGTGATTAAATTAATTCTGCAGATTCTGCCCTAAGCAGGATGGGAATACATGAGCATTGTAAATAAGGATGCGTTCAAACCAAGTTATGTGTTTTGCTTAAGATCCTGCTGAGATCTTAACTGAGAACTGCCAACACTCAGCGCCTACCAGAAACCACTTTCTAGGGACATTTCATATGCAGTCAAAATGCCCTGAATTCCTCACTTATATTAAATACATTTTATATATTATCTACCTGCCTTTAATTATGACAGTTATTTATTGATCAGACAGGATATGATGCCTGTCTGTTAACACCCATTTTGGCTGTGATAATTAACAATTTTAATATTTAAGTTTAATTAAGTGTGTAATATCTAACTCTTAAATTATTCAGTCTCTGCAGAATGTTTTTCATTAATACCACATATTCTATTAACATATTTATGAACACCTTTTATGACTTAATATGGCTTAATTCTATTAATAAAAACTAATTTGAGAGTCATTATCTTTTTTAATTACACAGTAACTTGCAATGTAGATTTTCCCGTGCCAGCATAGTTCTGGAAGAGAACTGCTGAGGTTTCTGCAGCTTCTACTCTACGGCCTGACCACACAGAAAAAATAAAATCTTCTTTACTGAGGGGATGAGGTTCTTTTGCCTGAGTAGCTCTGATTAGATAGATATGTGAGATGCTCAGCACTTCAAAAAGGGTACCAAACTGCCTGAAAGACCCAGTGAATGATAATGCATGGTTAGAGCAACATCACTGAAGACTAGCATTTAGGTTGTCCACAGACTTAACGCTGACACAGTGGTGAGGAGCTTGCAGTGGAAGGTAAAAGCACTGTACAGGCTGCAAATTTTCATTTCAGCTGTTCACAGTATTATTGAGTAACCCTGTAACATTTATGCAGATACATTAACTTGATTCAAAGAAAAATCAAATTTACCAAGTTCACTCAGATTCGTGATCATGATCATTGGTTTAAATATTTAATGGATAGGCCTGTTTACTAGATCCATATCTACTGAAGAGGCTAAAATGGGTCTTAGGATGATTGATAAACTGTAGTCATAATTATCTGTCCTTAAGATTCACAGCCATAAGACTATTAGAGTAAATTAATAAATTGATTTACTCAACTATTTTACCTGTTTCAGGTCTGGAATAGAAGCCATTTGTAAGTGTGGCTCTTGATTGCTTTTCCCTAACCCATTCTGCATTTTAGGTAGTTTTATTCTGCCTAGAAAAAAATCCCTTCTTTTATTCTTACGATTGTAAGAGCAGTATTAAAACTACCTTGTCCTGTTGTAAGGTCTGACTGATGTTGGAAAGTGTCAAATGGTGCAGAGCTTAGGCATTACTGCAAAATCACAGTGAATTGCCTCCCAGAAGGACCTCCCCAGTGTTGGTTGCGTACACGTTCAACAGAAGAGCAGACATGTATTTCCAAAGGTCTTCTGAGACACCTCTCTCTCTCTGATTCTGTAAGGCAATTAAATTATTACCTAAATGATTAGGACAGTAAAATACTGGTGAAGCAATGCTATAATTAAACAACTAACTCAGGGAAAGGGATTTACTGAGGATGCACTGGGTATAGTGTAGGATCAGAAACAGTGCAGAATAAGAACAGGAACTCTCCAAGTCAGATCAATCATTTCCCATGTTTCTTTGTTAACCATCTTTAAAAAATACGTTACACAAAAAACTGAAAAGTGCTTTCATACCCAGCGCTTTCTGCAGATTAAAGCCAACATAAATCAATATGTGTGACTTTCTTGTTTCAAGGAAACATTCAGCATTTTTCTGAAGGGTTGTTTTAATTTTTTTTTCTCACAATATGCGGTTTTGCCCTCTGGGCACCAAATTTAAATTTTTTGTTTCTCTCCATTCCCGTCGTTCTCTTACCTCCAAAGACAAGCAATATAATCTCCTGAGCTTCTGCAGATTTGGTCTTCCAAGCATAATTAACAATCTGCTCTTTCTGAAGTGTGTTTCAATAATTCTCAAACTAGATCTCTGAACATGAAAGCACTTTTTCTAACAAACCTCCATGCAGAGTACAGAAATGGTGATGAAACTGAATTTTACCTGAGTTGAGATCATTCAAAATCTCATCAGATGGCCCTTGCAAGGACTCTATGAACACCGTCTCCGATGTAAAAATATTTGGGGCATCTTCCATTTAATATCTAGGTAAAGTATACAATGCAAGATGGATATAGTGAACCGAAAGGAACTAAATTGTTGCTCATCAGTAATGATTAGTAACATGAAAAGAAGTAGGGCATCAGAGTATAGATGGCACTGGGAACTGAACAAAGCGGGAAGCAGAGCTATATTTCCTGGTGTTGGAATGGGGCAATGGCTGTATTTTCTGCATGTAGAATTAAAATGTTTTAAGTTTACAAAGCAGATAAAAATATTCCTCGCTTACCCTACATTTACAGTCACATTTCTTCATTTCTTGTGGACATCTGCAGAAGCCATGCCACTGATAGTTCCCAGTAGCAATAGTGTCCCCCTCTTCCAGCATTAGACCAGTGATGAAAACGAAAATGCGCAATGACTCTGGTCACAGAGAGACTAGGTCTGGCATTGTTTTATACTCCAAACACCAGTCTTTCATGATTAATCATTCTACTTTTATGAAAACACTGAGCACAAAATTCAGGAGTAAAAGATGTAAGGACTCAGATACATGATTGTTTTCCTGTCATATTTAAGGAATTTCTTAACTCACTTTGGTTACCCTGATGAACCATCCTCAACATTTACATAAACAAATTATACAAATGTGCAAAGTCAAATAAATGAATTACCAGAAAGCATTAAAATTTCATTCTTAAGCAAAGTTACATTTACAAGCTACTATAAACAGAGTCACCATGACATTGCTGTGTTTAAAGGGACAAGCAGTATAATGAATGTGGCTACATTAAGATACCAAGAAATTAGATTAGGTTTTCATTGCGTCAGAAACAAGACTTCACAATACCAAACTTACACTTAACTGCATGTGTAGGAAAGGAACAATAGTTTATAGGCCAAAATAACTGAGCATAAGTTAGATTTGGTTTTGTAAATGTATATGGCATGTACATAATTTTTGTACATAGAATCAAGATTTTGCACCCATAACACACTGTCATTATAGCTTTAAAAAAAAAAAGTGTAAGGGCAGCGCTAATGATGAAAAGGGTATCCCACCTGGGTATGTCCATGGTGACTGACCAAACAAAGGACCCTATCACAGCAGAAGGTGCCTAAATCCATTGATGTTTATTTCCAGAGCTATTCGTGGTAAGGGTATCAAACTTGGATAAGAGCAGTGGAAAAGGAGCCAAGCAAAGTGTAATTTTAAGCCAAGCAAAGTGTAATGTGTGAGAAAACATTTGCATAGAACTATTGAATAATTAACAAGAAATTCAAGTTTCTAGCCAGAAGTATGGGGAGCCTGTAAGTTGGGGGCAGAGTCCATTGCCATTCACTTGCTGGGAGAGACTGGGGGAAAGGGTGGCATATCATGCCATTTTTTCATGAGGCTGACAGCTGGACAGAAGGTACCAAGAGCTTTTCTAACCATCAAAACCTCAGAAAACAATTTGTTTCAGGAGACAAAGGGTGTTGTATGTCTGGGTTGTGGAAGCTCCAGGATGAAAGACTAAAGATTCTTCAAACATTCTGAAATATCCCTCCTTAGAGAGCATTAAAGACAAGCTGCAGGAGACCAATGCAATCAGGAACATCACAGACATGTCAAGCTATAATGAGAAAGAGCCAAATGCATTCCTGGTGTAACACTGCCAACATTAGTGGATACTCACCAGGGGACAATTTGTCCCATTTTTGTTATTAGCAGCATCTGTAAGAACTGTTTGCCACCTTCTGGCAATACATAATTTCAGACAAAAAGGGGGGAGGAAGGGGGAAGCACCATATTTTTTATTTAATCAAAAACTCTTTGAATCTCTAGGAAAATAATTCTGGAAAGATATGAAAACAGCTGCTTAAACATGTCAGGAAATGTTTCATTCAGATTACTGAAAGCATTCAAAGCTTTAATATTTTGTTTATTATTCACACAATTTGGAAATTAAAAAGGCATTAAGGTTGTATTGTACTTAAGTAATAAAATGGCATGCCATTTTTACTTTTAACATTACTCTTAGATAAATTAGTATTAGTACGTTATGGTTAATTTTATCTGATGAAAAATGCCACATTGTTGATAAACTACCAAGCAATTATTTAAAATACCAGTAGAAACTGGTAGTAGTAACTAGGAACAAATCTGAGATATAATCTCTCTTGACCTGAGATGTCGGCAGAGCAGATAAATACAGCAAGACTAGATCTGACAGAATCTGTAAAAAAAACCAAACCGTAAGTATTGCATGAAATTAAATAAACTTATCAGTAGGCTGAGCTCTTCCCTCTGACTTAGTACCTAGGCAACACTTAGAAAGTAAGACAGGCACACCTCTCCTTTCCCTTAGCAGCAAAGCCAGGTTTCTTCTACGAGAGGGTCAGACATAAGCCATCAGCAAGCACTGGTTAGAGGAGGAGGCTTTCGTTGAGAAAGAAACAGGTAGATATGTGAGCCTAGTACTTTCATTTCCACTCCATTAAACGTGTGTAAGCCAATGCAGCAAAGCAAACAAGTCATGTATGTGGCAGTTTTACCTCAAACAAAAAAGCCTTTAGACAGAAAACTTCTGCTTCTGGTGTTTTCCCCTTGTCACTCTTCCTTCTGAAGAGTTCATCTGTGTTCATCTCCTACTTGTCCTCCTACACATCCAAGATCTTGTGTCTGTGGTGTCTCTTACTCAGTTAGCAATTTACTCCTTGCCTTGGAGTTACACAAAACAGGTTGTAGGTGAGTCATTCTTACACATCCCATGGAGAAATGCCACCAACCTTCACACCAGTAGCTTATGGAAACTAAAAGCCACCCAGAAAACACCTACTAAATTATACCAAATCAAATGCCATTACAGTGACAGATTATAGTGCTGCTCCCAACTCATTTGTCCTGTCTAAATTAGTAGGTCAAGGGAGATTTTCTCCCTTCAAAGAAGGGAGAAATGCATCTATTAGCCTCCAGTAAGATGTATATCTTTGAAAAACAATTCCTCCCCCAGTGAGGATGATATCCATACTGACAAAGTCAGAAACAAATTTAAAACT
The DNA here is from genome assembly GCA_013399095.1 of Psophia crepitans. Taxonomy (NCBI): domain Eukaryota; kingdom Metazoa; phylum Chordata; class Aves; order Gruiformes; family Psophiidae; genus Psophia; species Psophia crepitans. Next base: position 156,317 of record VWZZ01004393.1, read on the forward strand.
ACATCATCCCTAAATCTCTTCTGCAGTTTGAACTGAATGCGATATCCTTCACTTCTGCTTGTAAGTTGTCTGGGCGTTAGTAATTCGTGCTCTATTAAGCAAACACTGTCTTCAGCTTCCCCCGGAGGTGAAGGGAGAAACAAGTGAAATCGTTGTTCTGTCTCTGTTTTAGGATGTTTGCAAAATGTTTTGAGATACTTCGGAATAACAGACAGTAAAAGTAGGTTATGTTCATACTTAACACACAGGTTTTATACAAAGCTTAAAAATTGCAGAAAAATTATTTATTTAGCAATATTAATAGCTCTCTCCAAAATGCAGCTATAACCTCAGAATAAGCATAAAGAGAAATCATTAGTTTCGATGGTCTACAGAATAGAATTTTACATTTTACTCCTGTTTATATTTGTTATGGAAAAGCAATCATTCTAGTGCTGGTTGAACAAGTCCAAATGAACCCTTATGGCTTGAACACGGCTCTTTAAAGGGTTTTTCTTTTGAGCAACAAATTACTTACATTGCTGCATTTTGCTCTATCCTAGTAATTTTGATATTTTTCCGTAATGTTCAAACATTAGAGGAAAGTCGGTTACAATACCCTCACATCAATATTCTCCTCACTAGCCAGTGACATAATGCAGCAATGGCTTGTTGACATTAGCGTCTACGAAGGCTGAGGATGACTTTCTACATCATTTCATTTCATTTCAAAGGAAAAAGAACAGGTTAGGTTAGGTTTTGGTTGTCTCAGATTGATGGTACTCAAACCTTATGGAAAGTCATTTTGTCAAGTTCCTGCTTGCAAGTGTTATGTTGCCACAGAATATGAATGGTAGTTTGGTTTCATGGCAGCTTTTTTCCCCAGTGTTGTGGTTTTACCCCA
>VWZZ01004393.1:157335-217250 GCA_013399095.1 Psophia crepitans
TCCTCTTCCCCCAAGCCCCTTATAAACCGAGCATGACGCCATATGGTATGGAATGTCCCTTTGGTCAGTTTGGGTCAGCTGCCCTGTCTGTCCCCTCCCAACTCCCCGCACACCCCCAGCCATCCCGCCGGCGGGGCGGTGCGAGGAGCAGAAAAGTCCTTGGCTCTGTGTGAGCATCGTCCAACAACAGCAAAAACATCTCTGCACTATCAGCGCTGCTTCCAGCACAAACCCAAACCACAGCCCCATACTGGCTGCTGTGAGGAAAATTAACTCTCTCTCAGCTGAAACCAGGACACCCAGCCACTGGAAATATAGCCTATATAGGTGCCTCCCCAGCAAGAAGGCACAGTATTTTAAACAAACTGCAGCCAGTGGCCCATCTGGGGTTCTCCAACAGCCAGACTTCCCAGTAAGTTGTGGCTACGGATCTTCTTTCTTAGTTAGTCAAGTTTTTGTTTTCTGAGGGAGAGGAAGAAATCCAGAAATGCCTATAATATGGCATGGTCTAGCTTATAGATATCCTTATTTATATATTTTTATAAACAATTATATTATTTTGGAGAGGGATTGTTTACAAGGGTATGTAGTAATAGGTCAAGGGATAATGGCTTTAAACTAAGAGTAGACTTAAATTAGATATTAGGAAAAAAGTCTTCTCTGGGGGGGTTGTGAGACACTGGAACAGGTTGCCCAGAGAAGTTGTGGGTGCCCCCTCCCTGCCAGGTTGGATGGGGCTTTGGGCAACCTGGTCCAGTGGAGGATGTCCCTGCCCATGGCAGGGGGGTTGGAACAAGATGGGCTTTGAGATCTCTTCCAACCCAAACCATTCTACGATTATATGTAACAAAACTGTTCACTCAGTTTTGTTAAAGTTCTAACCCACTATCATTTCTCACTGAAATATTTGATGGTCTCTCCCTCCCCTCCAAAAAAGAAAATAGAAAAAAAAAAAAAAGAAAATTGTCTAGATGGACAGTCAGGGAATAAAATAGCAGGCCACACACCCACAGGTCTCCTTGTCTGAGCGTCTCGCAAAGAACTGGTACAATATTGCTCTTTGTGCCTCAGAGGAGCCATGAGAGGTGTTTGACATTCTGATTTTGAGTGGTGACCACCTGGCTTGTCCTCCTGGATGAGAAACAGCTGCTTTCAGCACAGTGGCACATTTTGTACAGAGGTAACCTTGTTACCTGAAAGCATCTTGCTGCTCCAGGACATTCGATGTTTTTACTGGTGTGCAGCTGATACTTCCCAAAGTAACAAGCTATTTCCGTAACTCCAGATGCTCTCAGAGCCTTGCACGAGATCTGGTAATGGCCCACTGCTCTTTCGCTTCGCAGTGAAAAACATCATCTCGTGGACAATGGGGAAAGGAGACTGTAGTTAAGTCAAATATGCTGGTCAGGCCAACAGCTGACACCCACCTCTACCCTGGGGAGGTGTCACAATGCCATAAAAAGCGCAAACTTGATTTTCTAAGGCCTGTGGCAGCTTCTTCAGTGCTCAGGCACCTCGCTGGTGCACACAGGCAGCTTCATGCTGCTTGGAGGAGTGCAGGCGTAGTTTTAGAGAACCAGGCAAAGTGACTTGGAGCCTATGCATGGTCCCTGATTCAAGCGTTCACCAAAATGGGATCCCCTGGATTTCAGATCTAAAGAGAGCCGGGGCGGGGTCTGCGCCGCCCCCGTCAGGCACAGCCTGCGGTCCTGCACCAGCGCGGTGGCACAGAAGAGAAGCAGCAGCCCATGGGAGCAGATGCTTTTTGTAGGCAAGCTCCTAAGAGCTGATCACTCTACATGCATGAGCCTTTCTTTTATTTTTTCTTGCTCAAGTGCCAAGCAGGGAGCAGATGGTACATTACTCAGCCTTAACTGGAGGGTAAGAAAGTGTGGGTTTTTTTTAAAAAAAAATTCAGTTGAGACCCTCAGCCCATTTAGATTCCCAGCTCAAAGTTTATTTGTCTTACACAGAACTTGTACTTTCTCCCCTCTCAAATGCTAATCCTCTCCACACATATGCTCATTATGCAAAAGCATATGACAAACACCATCTGGGAAAATAAATAGCTCCTCAGCTAACAGCGCTGCTTCCTCCCTTTACGTCACCTACCTCACTATTGTCTCTCCTATTTTTATCTGCAAGACAGCTATCACTCAATCAAGCTATTAACTTAGAAGTGCAGTCTCAGTAAAGCAAGCTGCTGATCCCAGCCTGGGCAGTAAAACCCATTCTGTTTTTCAAGATGATGTGCATCTTCATGATAATTTGAAGGCAGCCATAGCACTGAGAAAAATAAATGTACCTTTTAAAGGAGAGTTGATGTCACTGAGGGGTACTAGTCCTGACCTGCAGAAGTCCACGCTTGTTTTTCGGCTAGGTTACATTTTCTACCTCCATGAAATATGCAGCTCTTGCCACGAGTTCCACCTCATTTCCATGGATCCCTGAGACAGTCCTTCATCTCTGACAGATTATTGCTCATATCGTTCAGAGCTAGGCAATGGTGCTAAACAGGGAATGACATTAGCCAAGTTCAGTGATTTCTCTAACCTCCATGTAGACAGGTAAGAATAGGAGTCGTGCTGTCATTAGTCATGATGAGTTCGTTGTCTGCTGGAACGTTAATCAAAAGAAATGAGGATGGTATATGCAAGAGAAAGGCATCTCAGAATACTCTGATTTGTACCAATGGATTAGGAAAATCATCATGATTCAGCAAAGGAGATGTTTATTTAGCTAAATTAAACGGGATCTTCACAATCCAGCCATATTGTGTTGAGACTGAGTAACCAGGAGAAATTCAAAATGCACAGCCAAGACACTCAGCGGCTGGCGCTGTGATCTAAAGGCAGAGCTTTGTAAGTACCCTGTAAGAATTGTGGGGCCGTAAACACTGCAATATTGTATCTGTTTAGAAAAAATATGGGACAGAATTAAATTATGACCTTATCTGAGCTACAAATTCTTGTCAATTATTATATGCTTGTAGGGACATGTTTAATAGATGGCAGAAAGTCCTTCTCATTTGTCCTCAGAGACAACGCTGATATTGCCCAGCTAAGGAATCCATTATACGGCTACAAAAGAAGCAATTTGATTTCATGAACACGTGCCTTTATTATTTTAAGAATAATTTAATGTAGGCAGAGTAGAGTAAAGCAGAATCTGTTATGAAAAAAGACTGAGGTTTTCAGCATTTGCTGTTACCAGCCCTGTGGTTCTTGCTTCTCCCGGACTTCTTTTTGGGGGGGAGGGAGATTATTTTTGTTTCCTCGGCATTGACTCCCCTGGGAGTTTCACCTCGTCTAAGACAGAGGAGTTTAAGTCTTGTATGTGGTTCAGGCATTGATGTTGCTCAGCATACACATGCCTATGCAATGCACACTCTGTGATGCTGAATATGCTGTTAACTCCCTTCTCTTTGTTGTTACGACAGACGAACCAAACTCCTGGAGTGCTCCCTCTGCCACCTCCCCAGGTCTGCCGGAAGTAGCTCTTTCCCTCGATGACATAATCTCACCATTATCTTCATCACACATAGCCCCACCCTCTGACCCTTCTCACCAGATAAGCCCAGAGGCAACATGGGATATCAAGAGGGAACACGATGTAAGGAAACCAAAGGAGCTTTCGGTGAACGGTCACAAAAAGAAAAGGTTAGGAGAACAAAGAGAAAGGTCAGCAAGTCCTAAAAAGGTAGACAGGTCAAAGCATGAAGAGGTTTCTTGGAAAGGATATTCTGAAGGCAAAAATAAGACCACTGATGGTGGCAGGCCCACCTCAGAAAGCAAAGTGGTGGGACACAACGTTATGATCGAGGCTGGCACAAGAGAGCACGTGTGTGCTGGAACCAGTGATGAACAGTTTGGGAGGCTGAGGAAGCCAGAAAGCAAGAGAGGAGGATCTCTTAGCAAAAAAGAAGATCACAAATCCACAAATACCAGTGAGAAGAAGTCAGCTGCAGCATCTGAGCATGTCAAGCTTGATACGGGTGCTACCAAGACATACAGTAGCAACCGCTGCAGCTCGCCTGGAAGCGATATGGACCACAGCCAGAGGGACCCTGACGGGAAACCCAGCGAGTTCCCCAGGAAGGGACATCTCCACTCCATTAGCACTCGCAGCACCAACACCACAGTTCGAAAGGCAACAGTCTCCCCAGGGCCCTGGAAAATCCCTGGCTCAGATAAGCTACCTAGCGTTCTGAAGTCTGGTACTTCTGCCATGAGCAGATAAGCAAGGGACTGTTGCCCTCTAACTGTCTCAAACTGACGCAGAACATTCTTCTTAGTTTTTGTCTCACCTTGGTTTGTTTTAATTTATTTTAACTACCACACACATACACAAAGCATTGAGGAATGAAAACGTGTGTAATTCCATGACAAAGTGCACAGTATCTAATAAGTTCAAAAGCATACAGTCAACACGGAGATTTAAAATCGACCCTAAAGTCCCAGTTCCATTTTAGGGACTTTGGCAGCTATGGAAGAAACCAAAACAATATGAAGGACAGTATATCAGAGAAAGATAGTGCAGTGTAGCTTTAGCATTTTTTTCCCACTGCATGAAGGACTTGGATTTCATTCAAACTTTATATCAAGGAACTGGAACAAGTTAGAGCAATCACAAACTGGAACATCGCCTTAAATAAAACTGCACGGAGCAAGCTGAAACCGAGAGAGGATCTTTTCATGGAGCTAAAATGTTGTAAATAAATTGTTCTCGACATATCTAGACAGGGGTTAAAGGGTTTCTTTGAAGCATCGTTTGGAACTGTACACCCATGACACATCTCCACTGTTAACGCTTCGGGATAGTCCACGTGATACCCTGTAGCATAGTTCACTGGGCGCTACAGGAGGAGTGGGGAATCCAGTGGATTAGTTTCTGTGATACCATTTCTACTGCCATTTTTGTGAACAAACCATGTTTCTGTACATTGGAAAGGAGTTAGGGTGGAGTTGTATTTAGAAATTATTCTCAAAAGCGACTTACTACAGGTTCCCCAAATCCTGCAAGGTAGCACACAAACTAATTGGTCAGGCTCAAAACCCAGACGTCTGCAAGGCCCTTGCGATGAAAGGAAGAGTGCTACAGAGAAAAAGCTGCAGTTTCCTTAAGGAAAGGCCCTTCCCTCCTGCAGAAAACGAGAGCTTCACTTATCAACAGTGCTATGTTCCATACCCATCGACATTTAGTTAGGACACTCTCACCTTTCATCCCCCCAGTGTGGCAGAGCAGGTGCCTTTCAGGCACATGTTAACAATAATTAGATTGGTTTCTGAAATGCAGTTGTCGGTGCCCTCATTCCGTAAATTCAACATAGTTCCATTTTTAAAATGGTTTCCATTTTATCATTTCTTCCCTACCTCCATTTTTTTTTTCTTTTTGTCTTTTTTGGTTTTTATCTTTCTTGCTTGTCTGTTTTGAATTTCAAGCCTTAAGTGCCAGGTAAACATTCCAGTCTGCCTTCACAGGAAATAACTCCGAGTTCAGTCAAACAGTCATTATCTTGTTTCAGAAAGATGCGTGTGTGTCTGTGTAAGTGTGCATATGCTTATTTGTCTGTCAAAATTAAAACAAAATCCAGGGCAATAATACATTGGTAATTAAAAACAAAAAAAAAAATCATAAAGCTAAGTACTGTCAAAAATCCGTATTTAAAAATTACTGTTATCTAGCAATCTTAGTTCCTCACATGCTCTGCTGAAAAATTAGGTCGAGATTGGCTTTGTTCCAAGAAATTAGCACATTACTCTATGTCTCAAACATTGCACTGGACTGAGAAATTTATAGGCATGTTTCTTCCTGTCCAATTATTTGAAAAGCCTCAAGTCAAGGATTTTGCAGCTTTCAAACTTTTTTTTTTTTGAAAGAAAAATCCATTTATAATTTCTAAAAAAGCACAAGTCCATGTAGCTGTTTATAAAACTCTTATTTAATGGAAAAAAAAAATCTTTATCCCCTGAACTAGAATCCAATATAATTTGCCATTAATTTATTGAATCTGATTTTGGACAATGCTTCTGTAGTGTAGATGCACGTCCCAGTATCTTATTTTTATGTATAAATAAAGCAAACAATGAAATCTGAAAAACAGTTGAGATTATGCTTGCATAAACTCTAATTTGCACAGTTCACAGCTACTCCTTGTGCAGTAATTGCTTTATGCGGCTGTAATCGATAACCTGTGAAGACAGCACATCATCTAAACCCCATTCCAAATAATATTTCTGTGTAGTGTTAGCTGTGAATTTACCCTGTACAGCTCTATCTCTATAAATATAATTCCATGTATTAATAGTCACAGAAAGGCTGTAAGTGAGCAACTATTTTTATGAAACGCACCACTATGGATAAATTAACTTTTACAGAAATCTTGTTTACTGTATGATATTCTAAACCACTGTCAAATAAAATATATATCCAAAAATCTTTTTTTTTTTTTCAATTGTACATAGTCTCTGTTAATTTTCAGTAATAGGCTTCAGTGCTACACTGAGAAACAATCATTTACATGCATATGAGTACAGTTAATTAACTACATTATAAAAAAGGGAATGCTCCATTTTGATTCCTTACTCCAAAGGGGAGTACAATTTATGAATACACATGTAGATGAACAAGCAAATTCTGTACAGGCAAGTTAAGGTGCATGAGGCTACACAGATGCAGAGTAATCTCTCTCTCGGGGGAGAAGCCTGAACTCTTATTCTCCTTCCAGTCCCAGGAGCTAGAGTTCCGGCACTAAGAGACAACTTCTGACCGTGCACCATATCTACAAAATAAATCTAAGTGCTCTAACCAGCCCTAGAAAGGTTTGTTTACAGGCTGAGTGAAGGGGGCATCATTTCATTTCCAGTTTACTTTACAGAAACAATGTCTCAGGGTGTAAAAATAACGGTAACCAGAGAGCTTCTTCTGAGGCCTAATCCACCGAAGAACACTCCTTACCTTCAGTTAGGCAAAACATATCACCAGTATACAGACTGTAGGCACTGTAAGATTTGCTGGCTGGAAAACCACTAATATTTTTCATGTAAATGTGACATTTTTTAAAATAAATATTTCCTCTTCCCTTAAAATAAAATTTTCTTTAAAAAATAATAATTTGCCATCATACACCCTGAGTCAGTTTCTGCAGAACCTCATTTTTCAGAAGATTAATGTTCCATGTAAAAAACTTCAACCAGCTGAACTAATAACATCATTTTTCATTACAATAAACACATAACAAATTTGAAGAATCTATAATACTCCAAAAATAGTTACTGCTCTTTAAATAGCCACCATTTTCATGGTCAGAAATCTGAGTACGGGCCTGACTCTGACCGCGAGGTATCATGGAGAGGCGTGCTGAAGCCACGTAGCCTCACCGGTACGTTACTCTGCCCAGTCTAACTTTTTCTGTTAACATGTCCTTTCTCTTTTAAACAGAGTAGTACAGCATTTGCATTGCCACTCTTACAACCCCTTTTTCTCTATTTCTTCATAACTATGCAATGACACAGGAAACTCAATGTTCATTTTGATGTAGATTCTCTGTTCCAAACTCTAAGGCATCGGTTTAAGTATCTTGCCTACGTGTGATCAGCAATGTGCGTTTGGGGAGGAGTTTTGGTAAAACCTCATAAGCAGATGTTGGTGGAGTCCTTTTCTTAACTAGTGGCAAATGTTAGCTCTGTGGTTCGCTCTCTCTCCAGGTATTTCTCTGCTCTGTAACTTTAGGAAGCGCGCACAAACTTCAGGGCCTGGAAGAGCAGATCTCCAAATAAGTTTAATAAAAAAGCCAGAAAATTTAACAGTTCCCAGAAGGTCTTGTCAAAGATTCCATCTTTTCTTCCAGAAAGCTGCTGGACCGACAGCACTTTTCATTCAGGAGCAACAGAGCACAGGTTGCACTGGTTTTGCTGCACTACCCTCCCTTAAATAGGATGGACGTTTGTAGCCCATATATCTACCTACTCTGTGGCTTCAGTGGTAAGACTGCCAACAATTCAGCACCACTGTGGGTAGCTGTCTGCTAGGAACTGATGAAGCAGTTTAAGCATGGCACCATTTCTTATCTGATATTTCTCACCTCCCGTCTCAATGTGCAGCCAATTACCATTGCCAAGAATTTTTCATCTTCATCAAAGATCAGCTTCATCCTGGTTTGGGGCATCTCTGCTGAATATGAACATCTCATGCTTAACATCCCAGGTGCCCTCAGCACCATCATACCTATCCTGAATCTGTATTTTTCTTTCACAGCTCCCCACTGTTTTGTTCTTAATCCTAACTCTGAGATAAGTCCTGCTGACTTTCAGTGGATTGATCCTTCCATTCTCTGTTTTCTCCCTCTATCCCTCAGAACTTTGTCTTCCCCTTTTTCCCTCTTTCCTTCTGGCCCTCTCGCCAGCTGACATTATTTCCTACTCTCAGCCTCTACCTTACACTTTCACCTTACAATCTCAACCCCTACCTTACCTCAGCCTCTCAGCAGCTCCACATTGCACATCTCTGCTGAGAGGTGTCGTGACCAGTTACTGATGCTAGTCAAGTCATTAACATACTTCTGGGTGTCATGTAAATATATATATACACCCAACACCTTGTATTGAAGCCCAACCCAAATCATCTACCTTGGCCTCCAGAAACCAGCAGTGGTTACTGATTAGACACGCTAACTCTACACGCAGACAGTAATTTCCTTTGCAAGTACAAATAATGGTTTTTCTTCAATGCTGCTATAGTTAAATGTCTGTGCTGATAATGATCCAAGCATTCAGGCCAGGTTTTGTGGCTGCAACGTGCTATGATCTCTACTGGAAGTCTCCAAACTCATTTTACAAAGGCAAGGACAGGTAAAGCCACAGACACATTTCTGTCTTAGCCACTACACTCTTTTTGCACAACACTGCCGCAGCAGAAACACGGGGCCAGAACTGCAGAGGCGTAAGTAGAATCACAGAATCACAGAATCATTAAGGTTGGAAGAGACCTCAAGGATCATCCAGTCCAACCATCCCCCCACCACCTATTACCCACTAAATCACGTCCTTAAGTACCACATCCAACCTTTTTTTAAACACACCCAGGGATGGTGACTCCCCCACCTCCCTGAGCAACCCATTCCAATGCGTGACCATGCTTTCTGATGTTGCTCTCCATGTTTCTCCTTGCTTGGAGGAAATCTTTGGTGTGAAGGGGAAAGTTTCTTGGTATACTGCCATGGAGCTCAAAGTTAGAGAAGGCTTTGGACTTGCTCAGGGATGACTGATGTCATTATGGATTTACTTCACAGTTCACTTCTGCAAGTCTCCAAAAGAGTCCTTTCCCTCTTCAGCCCCCCTGACACCCAGGATATTTTCCATAATTGTTGCTAAAAAGGCCACACAGGCAAGGCAGGCTGCCTACTCTCATGACTAATAGAGGACTTGGAGAGAATTTACGTAGCTGTGTCATGCAGGGCTCCCACTTCCACGTCTATTAGACTCAAGGGTTCCCAAGGCTGTTTCTGCATCTATCACGTCAGAGCCAAACACCACCTTCACCTTCCCAGCTGTCATTGAAACAGTGAGCCTTTTTAGCCATTATTCCCAAAGGAAAATCCAGGCCACCGTCTGGACAGAAACATCTGTGCTTCAGGAGGGGCCAGGACTCAGACATCACCTATACCCTAAGCCCTTCACTGGCCAACCTGCAGGTCCCCTGCTCAGCACCCAGGAGTGTCCTCTCCCTTGGAGTAACAGCCTCTTCCCGCTGCCCAAATCAGTACCCATAGGCTCTGCATCACCATCACCCTCCCGCCGTCAGCACTGGCATGCACAGTCTGGTCTTCACCATCCCCACATATTTTTCTCAGTATTTCTAACATCGATGACATGACCGCACATTTATCTCCATAGCCGGTACCTAAACTTAGAGAATTTTTTTTTTAAATAGAGCGTCAAGACACGGTAACATAAGCAATATCTCTGAATTATAGCCAATCTGAAAATGATGTTCTGTCCTTTCCTGCCTTAGTGCCTCTATGGCAATAAGTCACTCTGCCAGTTCAATTAATCGTTAAGGAGAGTTTTGCTTACAAGGTACAAATATATCTCTTTTACATAGCTGGGGGAACACCAGTGCACAAATACCCACACAGAGGCCTGGAGCACCAGCTTCTCCTGCCACTCAGGAACTTCCCAGATATCTGCATCTGAGGTGGGTGGCTGTCCCTCTCAGGAAAAAAAAAAAAACCACAAACAAAACCCACGAACAAAAACAACGAAAAAGAAACCAAAACACATAAGGATGCAGATTGATACAGAAAGATATTGTTCTTCCATGAATTAATTGCTGTAAGTGTTTTAAAGGTAGGAGCTATTTAAGGTGATAAAACAAGCAAGAAAGAGTGTGGTGGGAAAGAAAAGGAGTGGCAGGGCTTTCTGTGACGTGGTCACTTGCTGACCTGTTCTATGTTCAACATCTTCAAGCTTGAACATGAAAAAAGATGACCTATCAAATATGACAAATGCTGCAACAAAGCACTGCACCTTCTAGGGATGGCAAAAAAAGATATTCAGTGATTGCACTTCTGGGGAAAAAAAATACTGAAGTAAAAGGCCTGGTTAAACAGAAGGAGAGGGATGGTGCTGAGGAGAGGAGAATACCTTGTCCTCTGCCCTCCAGGGCAACTCCAGGATGCTGATGGGCTCGTCTATACAGACTAATCCGGCCGTTTCTCCAGAGGCTGCAGCTGTGGTGAGCAGCCTCAGCAGCATGCTGGCACTGCGGTGACAGCCCAGCAGCAGCAATTACTCCCCTGCAATGTAGGAAGGTCAAGAATCCAACCTCTGTGATGCTTCTCTTTACCTCTGAGCCCTCTGTACCACCAAGGGACAGCCTTGTTGCCCACCCAAAGATGCTATAGATGTGGAAGCAGTGAGAGGAGTGGCTAAAACATAAAAGCCAATTTCAGACCTATGGCTGGTGCAGCTGCAAGTTGGAAGAAAGGATTTGAGCAACGGCAGAGCCACAGCTACAGCAGGGGACCCAGCAGGAGGGAGGCCCTTGGGGCACTGGTGTCCTCCTATCCCTCCCAGTAAATTGGGTCTGTTGCTGTCACTGAAGCCACATGAATTTTTACACTGCCTCTCTAACACTTTACAAAAAACGTAGGTTTTGCTTCCTGCCAAAACACCCTCCCCTGCCATCACCAGGTGGCAGGGCTGCCCATGGCTCTGAAGTTTCTGTTCATACGTACGTACGAAATTAATGAATGTTTGTGATTAAAAACCTGTGCCAAGAGCTTTAACTAAAGTGTTTAAAGAACTGCAGCCCATAAACCAGAAAATTGTTCGCCCTGTCTCTAAACCAGCAAGTACAAAGAGCTACATTTAGGTACCTATTTAATTCAGGAAGAAAATCAGACCTTTTCCTGCACAGACCACAAAGCTCACCATGTACGAAACACCTATTCCAATTAGCACTTCACTCACTCCAGAACTTTTTTAAAAATAAGCCCAGCAGGCAATACAGAGCACTGTAATGTGTTCACACAGCATATTTCACAGTACCTCGCAAACCTCCAGCGTCATGAACAATAGCAGCTGATTACTCTTTTATCACCCCAGGAAAGATGAATGTGTGTGTGCCTCCTCCTGAATGACTCCTGTCTCCCGTATGCCTGGTGCTCCACAGCTTTTGGGGTGGTTGCTGGTAGAGACGTGCCCCAAGTGCCACCATGCCATGGTGGCTGCATTAGGTCAAAAGGCTTTTGGAGTCACCTTCCCATCCAACTTGCACACCAGCACCACAGCATCCCCCCTGCACCCAGGCGCACAGAGACACGTCCTGCGTGGCATCCAGCTGAGAGAGGGTCCCAAGCCTGGGCTGTGGGGCTGCACAAAAACACGTCTGCATCCCCAGGCGTGCAGCACTAAGTCCTATGTTATGACACGTCCCAAAAACTAGCACCTGGCAGCATGCGCCCCCAAACTAGGCTTGTGCCAAGGAGCAAAAGCTTTTTCCGTAGCTGCAACAGTTTGTCCCGTGATCCTGTTTTGGGGCATACAGCCCCCTTAACCTGGCTGCTAATTGACTTGCCATATTGATCTACAGCAAGACACTCTTCCTGAGAGAAGCCAGCCTCGGCAGTGCTTCTGCTCTGACTTCAAGATGGGCTTCACATTTAACAAAACTGAAAGAGCCCAGCGCCAGGCTCTGCCCATAAAGCCTCTCTGGAGGATCAGCAGCCTCATTCCCTGTGGGCAGACTCCTTGAGCAGCCTCTGCTCGATTCCCCTCTCTCTTCTCTCATCCTGTGCTCTTTCTATTGAACGTTTTTCACGCTGGTATACAAATGCAAAGGCAGCCTGAATTGACCCCCTCCCTACCTTCAGTCCCCTGAGATTAACAAGTAGGTCTTTACTTCAATTTTATAGGTCCATTATGTTCTTTGATTAGAAGCTTTTTCCCAGACTAAATGGCTTTGAAATAAATTCAGAAGGTTTGATAGGTAGTGTTTTTGAGACTGACTGTTAAAGTGTTTTGCAAATTACATAGAAATTATTCATATTTCAGCCCCACTTACAAGCAACAGCATCCCTGAGCTTCATTAGTTACAGCAAAATGCCAGCAAGCACCCCAGCAGTGGGGCTGGAGGTGACAAGGTGCCAAGTGCATCGGGCCTGGATGCCACCAGAGCTCTCTGCCCTCAGTCAGACCTTCCCACGTAGGTGTCCATGTTCTGCTCGGCAATCCCCATTGCTTATGCAGCTGCTGAAGTCCAAAGGGAGTAAAGGATGGACCAAGCCAGTGACAAATCCCTCCTGATTTCCCCATTCATTTCAGGAATTTTCCCCACCCCAGGAGGATCTGGTGAATACCATGCACAGCAGCATACAGCTCTGCACCGACAGCCCAAGGGCAGGCTTGCCAGGGGCAAACTACCCTGGAGAATCAGATGCTGATTTTCATCATCCAGGTCTGGATTGCCTCCTGGTGACCTGGCCAACACAGAGGAGTGGTTGGGGACCTCTGATCCAGGACTGACCATGTAAATGTTGCAGGCTTAGATGGAATAAATGGCCCCACAAGTCGAAGTGGGGTGGTGCGGGCTGTTGCTACACAACAGCAGCAATTACACTCACATCAAGCTGCCAAGTACAGGAACCTGTCAGGATAGCCTGAGGGACAGTAAGGAACTATTACTTTTTTTTTTTTAAATAAAATATTGTATTGGAGTAATAGATAAAAAAGTAAAAAGGCAATCGTAGCACGTGAAATATGAACTGACCCACTCATTGTAGTGGCAACTCTTACTCCCTTTTCTTTCTAACGACAGCCTTTACATGCCAAAAAACCACCAGCTTCTGTAGGATACAGGAATGGTGGGAGCTGCTCTGTGGGGAAGAGGGAAGAAGTCGGATGAAGTGGCTGCTGCCGATGTCACTTTGCCTTGAACACAGCGCAGGCACCCATACACACACAACGGACGCAGAGAGAAGCAGGCAGCTCTGCTGCTGGTGCCGACTCTTCCTCGCAGCCTCACCGCTGGGAAAGGACAAGTCGCATGTGTGATCTTCATGATCAGTCCAGCCCACGGCAGGCTGCTTGGGGCAGTGCCACTGGCACCCAGGGTATGCCAGCCATGCCAGCATGACCTTGCTAAAGCTCTTCTACTCTGTATACTGAAGTATTTATAGGCAAGAGAAAATAGACTCTATAACCCAGGGCTGATCTTCCGAGCTTTAACAGTAAGCATCAGTAGAAAATGCAAACATCATTATTTTCTACTAAGGTCTTTCAGTAGAAAAGTGATTCACCAGCATAATAAAAACCATAATACTTTAAGAGGAAACAATTTTGTCTTTTAAGTCATAAATAATATACATAGTCGTAGAATTCTTATAATTAGCTAATATTGCACCATTTTAAGAAATTGTTGTAAATTGCCCTGTAAGTATGTAACCTTAGGGAACTACCAAATATTTTATTATGTCTGATGGAACCAAGGCATGAAAACACAGAATAAAACTGACACAGAAGAAATCACCAAGTCATAAGAACTCAGATCACAGCAGCACAGTTACATAAAGTGACCTACAGCCTAAGTACCCCTATGGATATAATCCATAAAATGTAAAGAAAATTACAATTACATAAATCTATAAAAAATAGGATTAGAAAATCAAGTTATTAAAAAAAAATCACTCAAACTTTTCAAACATCCTCCCCCTGGTATCTGGTCAACCTAACACCAGCTGGGGTCAGCTTCAGAAGAGTAAGAGTTTTCAGCCAAGTTCTGTAATTTCTTCTCTGTGTGTTCATTATGCAGTGACTTTTTAATAGTTTTCCAGTTTGAAACTGACTTTTTTGAGTTTTCCTATTTCTTCCAGCATGACAGTTAGCTATTTTGTAGTGGGTCACAATCAAGAACTCAAAGGACACATGGCCTTAATCAATATTAGGAATTGCTAATCAATGGCTAAGGCTGTACTGTGTAGCAAGAAGCTCTGAAAGCACAAATGTAGGATGACAGCAGAGGAACTCCCCGAAGGGTGCGTTACAGGAACAGGATGACGCGGAGATCCCAAGGTCACAAACACAAAGAACAAATTACCAGTTATTGGGCCCAAAAGAAACGCAACCTCAAAAGCTGGGAGGAACCTGGTTTTAAGCAAAAACTGTAATATGAAATATCCTGCATAGTGTGACAGCACAAACAAGCAAGAGGGTACAAAAGGCAGTTATGGAACCTAGAAGAACAGGATCAAAGAAGAGAGAAAGGAATTGCTGCAGCACTGTCTCCCTTGGTTAAGGATTCTGCACATGATCAACACTGCTGCATATCTCTGCAGTGGCTCCTCCATCACCTCTGGCAGAGAAAGAGCTCTGCCACTGGATTTCCCATTTGCCACATCCTGAAGCTCAGCAGTTGTCACTATAAGATTATTGTTTAAAGCCTGATGGAGCCAGGCTCTTCTCGGTCTCCTTAAGTGATAGGACAAGGGGCAACGGGTCCAAGCTGGAGCACAGGAGGTTCCGGGTTAATATAAGGAAAAATCTTTTCACCGTGAGGGTGACAGAGCCCTGGCACAGGCTGCCCAGAGAGGTTGTGGAGTCTCCTTCTCTGGAGACATTCAAAACCTGACTGGACACGTTCCTGAGTGATGTGCTCTAGGTGGTCCTGCCTTGGCAGGGGGATTGGACTCGATGATGTTTCAAGGTCCCTTCCAACCTCTACGATTCTGTGATTCTGTGATTCTGTTTACTATATCACTGGGTAAAGGAAATCAGGATTTTAAAAGCAATGCATGTGTGTGCCTGTGCTTTCTGCTCCAGCTTTCCTCCATGCCACGGTGATGCTGCAATGCTCAGCTGCACTAGTCACTGTGGATTAAAGGCAAGTCTTCCCTCCCTCTAACCATTTGTACAATATAGAGCAAGTGAGATTGAGAATACTCAGTAGCCTAATGGTTAGGAAGATGAATGTTAGTGTCCCAAATTTAGACATTTACATTACTGTTACGCATTCTAGGCTTTTTACAAAGGAGACCAATAGACACCTTCAGAAAGAGATTTGTCCAACACCTTGAGGATTAAATTAATTGTCTTGCAGAAGCATCTAAATCTTTACATTGACTGGAAAGAGTGTGCAGGGTTACTAGCTCCAAGTCACATCTGACACCTCAATTTCTCAAGTCAGGATAGATAAATCCCTACTAAAATGTTCCCAGATGCCTTCAATTTCAGGCATGTTCTGAGCGTATCTATAGGATCAGGCTGTGTGAAGGAGATAAGCAGGGAAACCCTGAGGGTTCAGCTGGAACTATTATATCATCTGTGTGCAACATCTCCATGCAGATGCCAACAGTGGATGATGCAGGGACTCGGCCCCACAAGCAGTTAGAAGGTAGCTGAGTGTGGTGAGTTGACCCTGGCTGGACGGCAGGTGCCCCCTAAAGCCGCTCCATCGCTGCCCTCCTCAGCTGGGCAGGGGAGAGAAAATACAATGAAAGGCGCCTGAGTCGAGACAAGGACAGGGAGAGATCACTCACCAGTTACTGTCACGGGCAAAACAGGCTCAACTTGGGGAAATTAATTTAATTTATTGCAAATCAAATCAGAGTAGGATAATGAGAAATAACACCATATCTTAAAAACATCTTCCCCCCACCCCTCTCTTCAGCCCCGAATTCTCTCCCTCTTCCCCACCAGCAGCACAGGGGGATGAGGAATGGGGGTTATGGTCAGTTCATCACACGTTGTCTCTGCCACTCCTTCCTCCTCAGGGGGAGGACTCCTTACACCCTTCCCCTGCTCCACCCTGGGGTCCCTCTCATGGGAGACAGTCCTCCATGAACTTCTCCAGCGTGAGTCCTTCCTGCGGGCTGCAGTTCTTCACCAACAGCTCCAGCGTGGGTCCCTTTCACGGGGTGAAGATTTTCAGGAGCATCCCCACAGAGTCACAAGTCCTGCCAGCAAACCTGCTCCAGCGTGGGCTCCTCTCTCCCTGAGGCCACAGATCCTGTCAAGAGCCTGCTGCAGCATGGGCTTCCCACAGGGTCACAGCCTCCTTCAGGTGTCCCCACCTGTGGGGACCTCCAGCATGGGGTCCTCCAGGGGCTGCAGGTGGAATGTCTACTCCCTGTCATCCCTCCTCCATGGGCTGCAGGGAAACAGCCTGTCTCACCACGGCCTTCACCACGGGCTACAGGGGAGTCTCTGCTCTGGCACCTGGAGCATCTCCTGCCCCTCTTTCTTCATTGACCTTGGTGTCTGCAGAGTTGTTCCTCTCACATCTTCTCACTCCTCTTTCTCTGGCTGCAACTTCTGTTTGTGTCTTTTTCCCCTTCTTAAATATCTTATCCCAGAGGAGCTACCACCGTCACTGATGGGCTCAGCCTTGGCCAGCAGTGGGTCCGTCTTGGAGCTGGCTGGCATTGGCTCTGTTGGACATGGGGGGAAGCTTCTAGCAGCTTCTCAAAGAAGCCACCCCTGTACACCCCTCCCCGCCTCACCCCAACTACCAAAACCTTGCCAGACAAACCAAATACGCTAAGCTCCAGTTCTGATGATCGAGGGCAACCAAGAGGATTGCCAACGTGCCAGTGGCACCGTGACAAGGCAGGAAGGTGGTCAAGCTCTTCTGAGCATCCAGACCTTCCTACCAGGTCTGGATACCAAAAGTCCCAGTGTCTGCTATTGCCCCCCTGCAATGCCTGCACAGCCGCTGCCTGCTCCTGACCCTGAATCCTTTGAAGCAGAACACACGTGCAATGCTCAGAAAGTAGCACAGAAGTGAATAACTTTGGATGTCACAGGTTTATAAGAATGAATATTTTGCAGTGCATCTAACTAGCAGGTAATTACTAATGTCTTTGCAAAGGTGTCATGTTGGTAACTTAAAGTCTCTCTTTCTGAAGTTCAGATCACAGAACCTATGTCCTTTTCCCAACAAGATGATGTTTCTTTTCACCATGATGTGCATTCAAGTGTCTAGAGACACCAGTTCAGGGTTTGGTGTACAGCTGTTAGGCAAAATGTGTGATTCTAATAGACCATGCACACGGTTTCCCTCAGAGTGCAATTCCTGCGTGGGTCATCACAGGGCCATCCTTCCGGGTGCTTTTGCCTAGAACCCATGAACTGGGTTGCCTGCTCCTGACACATAGTCCACCAACCCAACTCTAGCTACCTCAGACTTGTTAACCTCTTCTCCTAAATGATTTGATTTGGTTTGTCTGCTTTTCCCCCCATAAATTGTCCTTATGATATTTTTTGTTGCTTTAGAAGAACACCTGATATTTTAAAAACCTAAGCCCAGGTCTCTCCAAGAAATAGGAGCAGGTCCTTAGAGAATATGGAGGAAATCAATACCTGGGTACTCACCTCTTCCTTTGGGGACACAAAAGCAGAAATTCTTTTCTGCCTCATTGCACATGTGGTACGATCGGTGAGGCACAGGAAATGAAGCAGAACTTTCCTGCCCAAACAGGGCACAGCAAGGATGATCTATACATGCACATGCACATGCACATACACACACTCACAAAAACACATCCCGACTGGTCGCACAAGCAGCCCTGCTCAGCCAGAGTTTGGCCAGCAAACCCTGCGTAGGTATGTTCAAGCCTGAAGCGCTCTCGTACCGAAACCATTTTGTCTTTCTATCATGAAACCTGAATTTTGCATGTGACGTTATTTTTCTTAGGTTAACCATGTACTTGTATTTATGTATATCAAATTATTGTTCTATTCTCAAGGAAAAAAAAGGTGTCACGTATGAAGACAATGAAGGGAGAACGCTTAGCAAGCACCGCCTGCACCACGCCTGAATCCCAAGATACTCTTTAACTTCCTCAGTTTTCTGAAAGGCCATTAGGGGATGGTTAACTGATTAAAACTGCTATCCCCCCCGCGCCACAGAGTGGCATTGGTAGAAGAGCAGACTGCTACAGCCGTGATACGCAGTTCTCAGCCGAACTGTGTTTGTCTGTTCTACAATCAACCCATGCAGGATTTTTCATATCGTAAGTAAAAGGAGATTGGGGCACCACCAAGCAAAGTCCGTCATTAAGTATATTTGCAGCATTCACAGCTCAGTCCGACACGCTGTTGCTACTGAGTAGGGACATAAAGGGTATTGTACCTGTTGGGACACACCGGAGGTAATTTTTCATTTCTTACCTAGGTGATATCTTAATCAGTTGTGTTTGTAGCCTAGGGATTTTGAGACTGGAAATTCAAAAGGACTTCTTTTCCTAATCCCTTTTACCAACTACAGAATTTTTATTTTCTTCTACTACTTCCTCCAAGGAAGCAAAACCCCTTTGAATTAAAGTAACGTTACTTATCTATTACCAGATAGCACAAAGAGAGAAAGAAATTAAGGACTAACAATATTCTGAAAATAGCATGACCTTAAATTATGGCAGGTTAATAAATCACTTCAAATGTAAATCTCTGTCTGCTCTCACCTTGCGTTCTGAATACCTTTAATCAAGTAGCATAATAGAAATTGTGACGATCAAAGGCTGTAACTGCTGGCAGAGTGAGACTACAAGTTGGAGGGACACCTGGGATGTAAAGTTTGGGCTGTTCAAGAAAAAACGTTTTGGAAATTCAGTCTCTCAGGAACCTGTAAAACCTAACAAAGTGATGGGAACAGTTTCAAAGTTTAACAAAAGTTATTGTAAAGCTTGTAAAGCCCAGCACGGGTGATGCAGGTGGGAACTCAGAAACATCAAGAAGATAGGAAGGGAAGGAAGAGACTTTGGGGTGAGTCACAAGATTAACATCCATGAACACAACTGTGTGGAATGCGTTGTGGCAGCCTGTGTCCCAGCAGGGCTCTTCTCTAACACTGTTCCCCTTGGAGGAGAGTGGTTGACACCACCAGAGCTCAGAGATCTGCATCCTGCAATGCAAGCACATGCTGTGTAGTGCAAAGACGAGACTCACAAACCTTAAACAATCAATGCTAAATGTGAAGTTTCTGTTCTGCTAAGGAACTTGGGTGCAGGTGCAGAACCAGCATCGTAACGCAGTCATACTGCAGCAGCTCTTTGTAGAAGCTGAGGCCAAGGTCCAGCATCGCTTATTCTGTGCTCATCTTTGTCATAGAATCATAGAACCATAGAATGGCTTGGGTTGAAAGGGACTTCAAAAATCATCTAGTTCCAATGCCCCTGCCATGGGCAGGGACACCCTCCACTAGACCAGGTTGCCCAAAGCCCCATCCAACCTGGCCTTGAACATGTCCAGGGATGGGGCCTCCACAGCTTCTCTGGGCAGCCTGTTCCAGTGCCTCACCACCCTCACAGGGAAGAATTTCTCCCTTTAATGCCAGCAGTGGGAAAACAGACTTGTGTGAATCCGATTTTTCTAAGAACTATCTATATACCAAAGATTGCAAATGTAAACAAGCAGCCTTTATAAGCCTTCAATCTGAAAAATCTGGGAGATGAAAGACATAAGGGCCAGTTCAAGACAGAAGAAAATTTGGAGTGGCATTACTTGCTTCACACACCTCCATTCCCATGTGGAAGTTGTACTCAGCTGCTAAATTTGAGGTATTAATGCTTTTCTGACCATGTCCTTATCCATGCTTTTAATCTCTTGGCTTTTCCTCGTGGGGTGCAAGACAGCATAAGGCTGTCATTGTTTTCTTCCTATTTATGGATATTACTGCTTACAGGTACAAAACCACCCTCATCCTAAGATGACATAATGTATGGGTATGCCTGACCCTCCACGCTTAGGAAGCTTCTAAAGGGGAAAAAAAAATATGTATCCTTACAAGACTAATAAGCTTTATAAAACTCTTAACCATATAAATCAGAACAAACTCCCTATGAAATAGAAATGAAAGCTTGGCTCCACTGAAATCAAACATAAACCTCTGATTTCAGGGTGGACAGAATTTCATATAACACCTGGAAGAGAAGTCAGCTGTTATCCCTGGTTTATTGCAGCACCGGGGGAAGCACCCCCAGCTGAGTACTGGGCTTCTCAAGCACGTCAAGCCTTTTATGAGGAACATAAAAGCCAGAGACCTGGTACTGAGTACCCTGCTGTGGCTCTCTCCAAAATGACAAATAATTCTTACATATCATGGAAGGTTTCAGTGCATTCTGGAATGTAAATATCTAGATTTGCTCCATCCAAAGCAAAACACTTACTGCAGGGATGCTGAGTGCTGCAGCACCACTCTGGTCTGCCACAGTGAAACTCAGACACCTCCAGGCAGAGCCACCTAGGTGACTTGGTCATGCATTGCCATGTCATTGCCAAAGCTGAGCTGGCCTAGGAATATACATAACCACAGTCACACGGCACTTTACCTGAGCTTAGAAGCATGATGCACCACAGCCATCTCTGATTATCAGTGTAACAAACGCAAGCTGGATCATCTGCTGTCCAAATAACCCATTCAGTGAGAGTAAAAGCAGGCTTGCCAAGTTGCCTCTCCCTGACGCTTCACATCCCAGCATAGGTAACATGAAAGACACTTTGGCCATGGCTTTGTTTATCATAAATTCATAGAATGGTTTGGGTTGGAAGGGACCTCAAAGATCATCTAGTTCCAACCCCCTGCCATGGGCCAGGACACCGTTCACTAGAAAAGGTTGCCCAAAGGCCCATCCAACCTGGCCTTGAATGTTTCCAGGGATGGGGCCTCCACAGCTTCTCTGGGCAACCTGTTCCAGCGCCTCACCACCCTCACAGTAAAGAATTTCTTCCTATCTAATCTAAATTTACCCTCCTTCAGTTTAAACCCATTCCCCATTGTCCTACCACTCCCTGCCCTTGTAAACAGTCCCTCTCCGGCTTTCTGTAGGCTCCTTTTGGTACTGGAAGGCTGCTATAAGGTCTCCCTGGAGCCTTCTCTTCTCCAGAGGCTGAACAACCCCAGCTCCCTCAGCCTGTCTTCATAGCAGAGGTGCTCCAGCCCTGTGATGGTCTTCATGGTCCTCCTATGGACTTGCTCCAATAGTTTTGTGTCCTTCTTATGTTGGGGAGCCCATAGCTGGATGCACTACTCCAGGTGAGGTCTCACGAGTGTGTAGTAGGGCGGCAGAATCCCCTCTGGGTTGGATGCTGGCCACACTGTTTTTGATGCAGCCCAGGACACAGTTGGCTTTCTGGGCTGTAAGCACACATTACTGGTTCATGTTGAGCTTTTCATCAACCAACATCCCCAAGTCCTTCTCCTCAAGGATGCTCTCAATCTACTCTCCACTCAACACGTAGTTGTGCTTGGGATTGTGCCAACCCATGTGCAGGACCTTGCACTTGGCTTTATTGAACTTCATGCAGTTCACATGGGCCCACCTCTCCAGCCTGTCCAGGTCCCTCTGGATGGCATCCCTTCCCTCCAGTGTGTCAACCTCACCGCACAGCTTCGTGTCGTCAGCAAACTTGCTGAGGGTGCACTCAATATGTAGCATTTTCTATTTGTTATATAAAACAGAGCATACTAAATGCATATGTGTATGTGTGTATATTTTCATGTAGTTACCCGTGTTTGAGCCGATTTCTTACAGCAGTCTGCCCTGATTAACTGTATCTCTTGCTGATCCTTCAGGTTCCTTCTGTTTTCAGCAGAGGGCCTGGGAAGTCAGCTCCAGGGGAAGGACTGCTGCTCTTTAAACACTGCGCTCCCCTCTTCACGAAACGCAGGTCTCGGGAGGAGGCAGAGCCTGGCTTGCAGGGGATGAATAACTGCCTTCTGGAAGCGAGCTGCGTAGCTGTGCCTTCGAAATGTAGTTTCCAGTCCCCATCTGCAGGCAGGATGGAGCAGAGCAGCTCAGCACCCCAGCTGGGCTGGGGGGCACCCGGTGAGCCACGGCACTGCGGTGCATTGCAGGATGAAGAACAGCCCCGCTGTGCAAACCCTGGCAGGGATCTGCAGATAAAATCCCCTCTGCCAGCCATAGCTGAACCACCCGCCAGCCCACGCTTTAGGGGTCAGGCCTCCTTACGTGGCTGTAAACGGGCAGTTGTTCTGCACTTCTGCCAGAGTCTGGCGGAGGGACGAGTACGGTTTTGCGATATGCCTACACACCTATTTTGGTAAAACGGCAGAAAGTTATAATTTTAAAATTAAGGAAGAAAAAGCTATACACAGACACGTATCATGTGTGTGCACATGGGGCAGAGCAGGCACGGGGTGGCAGCGCATGACGCTTTGGGGCAGCACCAGGGACGCAGAGGAGAGCAGCATGAGGCCCTGCAGAAACTGGGGCCTGCAGCAGGTGCTCAGCCTGGCACCTCGCCCCGGTCACCAAAGCACCCCCGCACCACAGCAGCTTTCCGAGTCTCACGCCAGACTGGAATTTCATGACAACTGAAAGAAGAAAGTGAACCACACAACCAGATCGGTTCCCAGATTTCCAGCTCAAGGAAAGGGCTATACGCACGGAGAATTTGGGGAGTGGGTGTGCGCTGCTGAGCTGCGAGCTCCATGGCGGCTGTGCGGTGGCTCACCGCTCCCTCAAACACAAAGCACCACCAAGCCCCTGCCTCTACCACATATTTTGTCTGCTTGATAAACCGGTGCCCAAACCCTAAGGCAGTAAAATCTTAAAGGCAAATTTTCCTTGCTCCCTGCTTTGGAAAGCAGTGATTGAGAGCAAGGTTTTTAGCTTCAGCCCAGGGTGAAAGAAAAGTTCAACGCAATCAGTACTTTAAGGTATAAGCTTATTCCCTTCAGCTGAGGAAGCACAAGGAATCAGGAGGTTTTGATTAAAGTCCACTTTCCAGCCCTTCCTCGTGTTAGGAGGTTTCGCCATTATCCAAGCACTGTCCTTGGCCTGCTGACAGACAGCTTGCTAATATATGCAATATTATTCAAACCTGTCAAAAGTCATTTAAAATCCCATCAACACCAGCAAACTGAAAAGGGGAATATCAGCCCCTAATTCCAGCTAGTCAAGAACTGCACTTTCACTAGTTTCTAATGAAAAATACTCTAATAATTTTGTCTTCATTTTTTGTTGTGACACAGTCCTTTAATTAATATGTTTTTAGATCCCAAGTAATGATTTTTCTCTATCATATCTGTCTGATAATACATCTTCTAAGAAAAATGAAATTAATCATTATTTTAAAGCACTGGCTTCATGATTTTTTTTTCATTTCATTTATATCTGCATAGATAAATAATAAAATAATAAAAACCCCCGTTTCCATCACCCCCTCAGAATGGGATTCATTTACTATAACGAAAATGGATGGGAGCATCAGAAGTGCTCGTTCCAAATATGCTCACAGTGACTAATACCATGAATATGAAAAGCTATCTTAACCGATTCTAAGTTGCAGATGGATCTTGGCAGAAAGGAAGCCAGAGGAAATGAATGTAATCGCTGCAAAATATGTAAAAATGACAGAGAGAGGAAAGTCTAGACAATGTAAGATGATTGCCATGCTCTCCAGTTTGGAATGCAAAGCTCGTCTTCTGATTGTTCTGGGGTTTAATCTGCCGAACACATATCTCTCTTCGAATCCATATGGGCAAGTAATTTGCCATATGTTTTAGTACACGGCATGAGTACCCGGAGATGTGCTACTGCTAACGCTGCAAATAGAAAAAAGCAAGAAATGCCACCCATGTCTCTCTGATACACTAACAAGAGGGTGGAGCATTGCGGGTTTTTTAAAAACACATACCGGCCCCCTACATGGTATCTTCTTCATGCTCATAGCCATGGGAGCTCTCCCTGACTCCCAGAGCCCCGGGACCACAGAAAGCCATCTGGGGGTTTGGGTTGATGGCAAGTTGAGTATGAGCCAACACTGTGCCCTGGCAGCCAAAAGGGCCAACCGGGTCCTGGGTGCGCCTAGCACAGCGTTGTCAGTCAGTCAAGGGAGGTGATTGTCCCACTCTACACTGCACTGGTGTGACCTCACCTCGAGTGCTGTGTGCAGTTTTGGGCACCTCAATACAAGAAGGACACCAAACTATTAGAGTGTGTCCAGAAGGAGGGCAACCAAGATGGTGAAAGGCCTCAAGGGCAAGATTTACAAGAGGTATTTGAGGTAATTTGGTTTGTTCAGCTTGAAGAAGAGAAGGCTAATGGGTGACCTCATCACAGTCTACAATGTCCCCAACAGAAGCAGCAGAGGGGAAGACATTGATCTCTTCTCTCTGACCAGCTGTCATTGTTTAACCTTCGTCAGCAACTAAGAACCACACAGTCACTTGCTCACTTCCCCCACAAGAGGATAGGAGAGAAAATCAGAAGGGTAAAAGTGAGAAAACTCCCGGGTTGAGATAAGACAGTTTAATAGGTAAATAAAAGCCGCACACACAAGCAAAGCAAAATAAGGAATTCATTCACCGCTTCCCACTGCCTGGCAGGTGTTCAGCCATCCCCAGGAAAGCAGGGCTTGTCGTGTGCAGTGGTTGGTTAGGAAGACAAACACCATCATTCTGTTCTTCCTTCTTCTTCCCCCAGCTTTATATGCTGAGCATGACATCATATGGTATGGGACATCCTTTTGGTCATTTCAGGTCAGCTGTCCCGGCTGTGTCCCCTCCCAACTCCTTGTGCACCCCCAGTCTACTCACTGGTGGGGTGGGGTGAGGGGCAGAAAAGGCCCTGGCTCTGTGTAAGCACTGCTCAGCAGTAACAAAAACATCCCTGTGTTGCCAACACTGTTTCCAGCACAAATCCAAAATACAGCCTCATACCAGCTGCTATGAGGAAAATGAATGCTATCCCAGTGAAAACAAGCACACCAGCAATAGGACATGAGGAAATGGAAAGAAGCTGCATCAGATTCAGAAGTTCAGATTGGACATTAGGAAAAGGTTCTTCACTGAAAGGGTGGTCGGTCACTGGAACAGGCTCCCCAGGGAAGTGGTCGTGGCACCAAGCCTGTCACAGCTCAAGGAGCATCTGGATGATGCTTAGTCATATCGTTCATTTTTAGGTTGTCCTGCAAGGAGCAGGGAGTTGAACTCAATGATCCTTATGGGTCCCTTCCAACTTGACATATTCTGTGATTTCCCACTGTCCAGGAGTGCACCGCAGCCACCTCAGCCTTGCATGGAGAAAAGACCCACGGACAGATGTTCCTCTTTCCTCCAACCCCCTGTGAAACACAAAAAGAAATCCTGGTCACCAGGACTTGAAGGAAATTGCCTGTGCTCCATTCAGCTCGGCATCTTTCCTCTCCTACCCTTCTGCCTCCCTACGCCACATAGGAGTTACATGCAGTATGGGCAAAACTGTTTTTGTGCAACCTTAATCCCAGTTTCTATCATTATTCTAAACAACATCACCTTCCCATATACCTGGCCTTGAACTAGTAAGGCAATGCCATCGTTCTGTAAGGAAAATGTGTTCTCCTCAAAATCCTAGATGGTAATTCTTGGTCTTGTCCTACATCTTTCTTCTCCCTCTGTGCACGCAGCACATGCTGCTCTCCTCCTCCACATCTCAGTGACCCATTTGTTTGCTTTTCCCAGCCACACCATGATCCCTCTCTCATTTTTCCCAAGTTCACTTACACATGAACTAGACATCACTCCATCATAAAACCAACATCTCCTGCAAATCTTAAAAGAAACTGTCAGCTGATGATGACTAGTTCAAAGAAAGGTGTGGAATGTCAAAAATTTCTAAATACATTGGAAAAAGTTCTCACATTATAGAGTTGAGCATCTAAATAGCCTGTACAACCTCGCATACTTACCACAGGTATGTTTGTCTGATACATCATTCACCTGAATGGTTGTCAAACCTCAGAACATGCCGGTTTAAATCAGGCTGTGGACACTCACACACAGGGTATCCCTGGTCTTTGATTATCCCTGGAGTTTGATTATACTGATGCTGGTTAAAACTATTTGCAAAATCATAGCCACTGAAGTTTTGGAACCCTAACAGTGTTTGCCTGTAGTCAAACATTCAGTAATTTACTGCTGCTTAAGTCTAACTGACATCTTCTGCCAAAAAGGCAGGACTTCAATGTACTTTCAAGTGAAAATTTTCTGTGAACAGTCCAATCTGATTGTAATACTAAGATTTTTCCCTCTGCCATGTCAGCTAAAAACAGCAGCATCACAAACATGTCAACCAGAAAATCCTACTGCTGACTTAGGACAATCCTAAAGAATGAGAAGAAACAGTGCTCCCAGACGATATTCAGTAGAGTCCGCACAACCGTGGAACAGCCTGCGTGCAGCCAGCGGCAGCCCCAGTCAGAGGAGCGTGCTGTCTGGGTTTACACTCACAGCTATAGCCCAAAGGCTCTGGAAATGTTTTCTCAAATAAATATTGCATTTGATAACAACCATTGCAGGGAATCAACAGTCCTGCAGTCTTGCTTGTTGATCTTTATCTCTTGATTTACTTTGTATTCTGATACGATGAAAGTCTTTGCATTTTTAGAACATAGTTCTGTGTATGCAAGGAAATCTGTGGCTGAAATAAGTGATTTGTACCCATTGCTCCTTGTTTTCTCCATGAAGAGAGAGTCTCCATCCCTGTTGTCAGTGCCCTTTAAGTGCTGGAATACTGTGATGAGGTCCTCCTGAGCCTTCTCTTCTCCAGGGACAAGAGACCTTACTCCTCCAGCCTTTCCTCATAGGGCAGGTTCAGATATTGGTTTGAACATCTCTGAGTCCTCTCCAGTCTGTCTGCATCTAAGGTCAAGGTCTGTAGAAATTTTGTCCTGTTTGGTACCACTATCCAAGCTACATCATTTTCTTGTATTACAATGACAGCTATTAGTTTTGTAGTCCTGGCCTGGTATCTTAAGGAGTAGGCGTCGCAGCTGTTGTTAGAAGGAGCTGGTTCAAAAGAGCAGATCTGGAGAAAAGAGTGTTGTGGTTCTCAGTATGTTCCCCACCTGCAAGCTCCAGATATTGCATCTGCATTAACAGTAGTGACTTCAACCTTATCTACAGCGAAATTATATTTTTTTAATTTTTTTTTTCTTGCAACCAGGTCTTGGGTTTTTTTTAATGTTATTTTCAAGAATTAAAAATCTATTTTGCCTTTTGTTTCAAGAAAGGTTCCTGGCCCAGGTAAAAGAGTTTGAAGGAAACAAAATACAAAGGTAGTGGCAAAACCCGCTGCGCTAGTCCCAGTAGCGCGTGCTTCGGCTGTGCGTTGTTAAGCTGACACAAAGAACATTTTGAGGAATACCATTATGCGGCTGCATAGAGAAAAATGTTTCTGATTAGCATGTACTCAATATGCTCGGAAAATTAGTCCTCCTTCAGAGGATTCCGGCAACAAGTGAAACATCTGTTGCTTCCTCCAAGTTATTACAATTATTTCACAATTATTCCTTTGCATACTTTGAATTTCTAATTTTTTATTTTTATCTAGAAAGCCAGGATTTGTGGCGCCACTGAAATGCACAATGTGCCCATGTGCGTGGGAAAGAAGAATAGGAAATAATGGCGGTCTCTAACTGCGGCATTATGTCACCTCAAGGCCAAAACTGTTGGCCGTCTACATTGTGTGCATTCACTATATTAATTCCGCTCTACACACAATGGGAATTAACACCATTTCATTAGCTTCAACGGCCCCTATTTATTCCAAGGTTGATGCCAGTGAGCACTATTGTGTGTAGCCACACAATACGCGCTCTGCAGCCCAAAAGCCACCTTCAGGATTCTGCCCCCTTACCGCAGCGCATCGCTTGTGCAGCGCCGTCGGTACCAAAGCTCACGGTATAAACACCGCCGGAATGAATCGTGCTGAAAGAAACCACAGCTGGGTTGAAGTAGCAAACAGCATGGCAGGAGAAACGTGCAGCCGCGCTCAGGAGAGGAAGGGAGTGCTTAAGCTTCATGAGTGGTGAAAACAAGCTGTAGCACAAACTAACAGGAGCCACCAACAGTGAGACCCCTCGACAGCACAAAGTCAAAAGATCAGCTAGAGACCTCGGCCCATGGTGACGTTCACATTCTTAAGACTAGGGAGAGGTTCACCCCATTATATTCAGCGCTGGTTATCTGCTATCAACAGCAATTACTGTAAGAGGTGACGAACAAAGGAGAGGTGAGAAACGCGGGTTAAATATTGTGCTTCGCTCTTCCTCCCACGTTTGCCCATGCAGTAACAGCACCGGCGCCTGCTACCGAAACAGGGCTCCAGCGTCAGCCTCTGGCGGTCATCGCAGAGTTACTTCTGCCACCCCCACAAGCCAGGCGAATAACTAACTTACCAGATACGCTTGGAAGCAGCCTAACTTCATAGCGCCAGTTTACAAGGGACTGGAACCAGGACGCCTTGCTGGGGGAAGGGGTGAAATGTCAGTGGTTTCCCCTCTGCAAGCTGGAGGGTTTTTGTGCTGTTTTTATCTGCCCTGCAAACAGTGAAGGCCTGCTGCGAGTATCCTCAACTCGGCTGCAAAACTACATCCCAAAGGTAACATGGGAGACATACGGAAAGCCTTGTCTCCGTCACCTCCGCTTCCTTTGAGTGCAGGGTACCCCTGAGTCCGGCTGCCGGCAGGACGCACATCGCGGCATCTGCTCCGCACAGAGGATCTTTGCCAAGCAGGGAGGGCTCTGTGTTTCTGGATGGGTGTTAGAGCTCAACGGCGTCATGTCTCTACGTTTGGCAGCAGCGCTGCCACAAGAGACGTTGAAGATGACAGCCGAAGGTGAAAGCAGTGTTACCCCTACAGCTCCCTGCAAACAACGGGAGCATTTCCCTACAAGCGGGTCACGTTTGGAACTGATTTTACCCAGCCTACAAGTTACTCATTTCAGTAATAAAGGAAGAGATCTCCTCAGGTACAGCTGTGTGTTACTCTGGTGCTGGCTGTGGCCACTTCTGGTGCTGCTGCTATGCCTGTGCTGCGCTGTCTCCAGGCTGTGGAGCAGCGAGCTGTACCGCGGTGGGCAGCCCACCTGCTGGAGAACCCCAGCTCGTGGGGACGCTTTCCGAGCGCTGCCACAGGATTATGGAATTCGCAACTGGAAATATTTTTTTCTAAGAGCAAACCAATAAAATACAATAAAATAATTAAAAAAAAAAGTCTTCTTTTCCAGTGGCAGCTGAACTCGTTACACAGCTGCAAACACTGAAGGCTTCACTGCGGAACAAAACAGTCAGTTAGGAATAATCTGCCCTAATTTAGGTGGCTGAAAGTTTCACATTGGATTCTGAATTATCCACACTATTTTCCTTTTACACTCAAGAGAGAAACACCCCAGAGGATCAATAAAAATAGTGGCAAAGATCAACTAAACAAATCCCACCCTGAAGGTGAATGTGAGTTTCTAGTGTCTGCGAAGGAAGCCTTGGGTCAATTCAGCGTCCAACGTTCAGACATCTCAAGCGTGGGTCAATGAGCCCGGGTCAATGCAAAGTGCATGACCAGGGCCATAGGTATGGCGAGTGGGGTGTGCAGAGCTGCTGGAGAGTGGCCTTTCTTCAGGGTCAAACCCTTATCCACAGGCTGGTTTAGTTGTCTTTGATCCCAGTCAGCACTGCTGTGGTGATAGTTTCATGAAATATTTAAAATAGAAATTTAAAAAATTCATTTTATATTCATTAATAACACTGTTACTTTTAACACATTTGGGTTAACTATTGAGTCTCCAACATTTAATCTAAACTAACTGTACACACATATTGTACATAATTAAGACATTCCATGAGGCCATGTACCAAAGGTAACGGTGGGAAGTCCTCAAATGAAGAGCTCATACTGGCAACCTGACGGTTACAGCAGTCAGCATCAGCCAAACGGTTTTCTTTGCCCATTCCCGTTTATTCCTTTTGCTGCACTGCAAACTTCCCCTGGTGAAACCAAGAGAGGATGTAGAGTCTGGCCTGAGCTTTTGCATTAATATACAACAACTAAAATCCATGGTCCTACACACTTGCTTAGACAAAACTCCGTTGCATCTTTGGTATGACAGCACTATAGCAAGACCTCCTGACACCTTGTTGCCACAGCCATACCTGCCTTACCCCTGGTATAATATCAGCTGAGTGCAGAACAGCTGGCAAAGCGTCCAGGGTGCGGTGGTGGTAGCGCTGTGCTCCACCACTGGCCCCAGCGGTTGCTCTCTGCCTGTATGTCCAGAGAACATGCAGACACACCAGATTCAAGGTTAGCAGCGACTGTGCGCTTGAGGCAATAAGGAGGAAATCTCTCTCCAAGCCGCAGGCAATGCTGGGCTTACAGTGTGTATTTAACGATGCAGATATCTGACAGGAGAATTGTCATCAGCAGTGGGTCAGGGTGCAGTAGGACCAGATACCAGAGGAATCACACTCCCTTCCTTTCCTGAGTTATCCTTACCACAAACTGCCCATGGCAGCCTTGGGCATTTCCCCCTTCCAGGAGAACTGTTTGGTTGCTGCCACCAGTGAGGTCTATCTACTCAATTAGCAAGACAACAGGCAAAATGAGCAGAGAAAGTGAGCAGAGCTGACAGGTATTACCACAAACACCTCTGTCAGCCAAATCATGAATACCACCAGCACAGGTATCTTCCAGATGTCTTGCAGCACTCTTTTTGACTCCCGGGTCCAGCAGATTTGCCAAAATTGCTCCCTGGCTGAACACAGCTCCTACAGGAACTTTCAAGGACATGTCCTTGCTCCATCCATCACAGATGACAAGATGATGGTGATTTTCAGGAAAGGAAAGCATCAGCAAAGCAAGATCCTAACAGCCCAGCAAGGACTGATTAGTTTTCCCAGAACTGACAAGGTAAGAAGCTTTCCCCATACAGTTTGTCAGTTGCTATTTATGACTAAAAGGTTTGCTTCCCCATCTCCCATACCAATACAGATAGAGTTTGTGCAGTCATGCAATAAAAATGAGATTGCTCTATGGACTACAAAGAAAGAATCACAGCTGATGCCAGCAGGTCCAGGAGTTCCCTGAAACACCTCAATGACAACTTCCTGGTACGGGTATTAAAGGAGCTGATGAGGAAAGGTGTCCTCCTAGATCTGTTACTCATGAACAAAGAAGGTCTTGTGCAGGAAGTGGCAACTGGTGGCCATCTTTGCCATAGAGACCACGAAGTGGTAGAATATAAAATCTTTGGCAATAAGAGGAAAACTGCCACCAAAACTTCAACCCTGGATATGGGGAGAGCAGACTTCAGGCTGCTCAGGGAACTAATCAGTAAGGTCCTCTGGGAAACTGCTCTTGAAGGCATCAGGGTACATCAGGGCTGGTCACTTGTTAAGGGCCACCTCCTAAAAGCCCAGGAACAGGCAATTCCAAAATGTCGCAAGTCAAGCAGGAGGGGCAGGCTGGCTTGGCTGAACAGGGATTTTCTTCCAGACCTTATGTGAAAAAGGAAGTGTGTGGCTGCTGGAAGCAGGGTCAGGCAACGTGGGAGGACTACAGGGATACTGCTCCCCTTTGTAGGGAGAAAATTCATGTGGTCAAAGCTCAGTTAGAGTTGAAGCTGGCCAGTGCCAGCTGGCCACAATTAGGTCTCCCTGGAGCCTTCTCTTCTCCAGACAGAACAAGCCCAACTCCCTCAGCCTGTCCTTATAGGAGAGGTGCTCCAGCCCTCTGATCAACTTTGTGGCCTCCTCTGGACTCGCTCCAACAGCTCCATGTCCTTCCTGTACTGGGAACCCCAGAGCTGGACGCAGTACTGCAGGTGGGGTCTCACGAGAGCGGAGTAGAGGGAGAGAACCACCTCCCTCGAGCTGCTGGCCACACTGGTTTTGATGCAGCCCAGGACATGGCTGGTTTTCTGGGCTGCAAGGTAGGCTCCCCTTTTTTTCCCTTCGATGACATGTGCTCCCAATCCAGACTGGTTTTCAGAAGCTACTAAATTTGGTATCTACCAAAGGGTTTTAAAGGTCCCATCCAGAGCAGATAACATGAATGACTAATCAAACTATTAATGTATCTTTCTGCATTTTGACTGTACTTTGTTTTAACTCATGCTCTTCTATTCTGGCCTATACCAGGCTGCGGTAACGTTGTAGCTTCACAGGAAAAGGGCTGTACAATTATTTTTTTCTTCTTGCCATACATGTAATCTACACACTGGCTGGCTCACTGGAGCCTACCAGAAACAGCAGGTTTACAAATAGGTTTGCAACTGCATATTAAGCAAGCAACACAGAGTTAAAACCTCTCAAAACTCAGTTCTGTGGTGTCCTGAAAAGTCTTGCATCTCCCTTCAGATTCCAAATGTGGCACTCGGGAGGATACAGGTAAACTTAGCTCCACGCTATGAGCTGTAGAAATGCAGCTCTCTCTGTAGAAGGTGCCATGAGTTCCCAGTCATAACCACCGATGTAAAGCAGAGGACATGTTCAGCACATGCTGAATTTGTGCCTCAGCACCAACAGCTGCTTTGATTCCATGTCAGATTTTCTATTGGATGGGATGGTTTTAAGGAGGTCAGGATCGATAAAAATGGGACACAAACTGAAACAAAACAGTAAGCAACAAGGCGGCAGTCAGATCCTATCATCTTTAGTTCCAAAAGTATTTTGGAAGGGACTTGAGCATAGGTGGGATCTGGACTAAGGAAAATTGGACTATGCGTAACATTTCCTGGCCACATCTGAGGATTCTGGCGCACTGAGGTGTCACCCAGAGACGGACGTTAAAAGGAACGGCTCTTAGAAGATGTCGATTTCTCACTGTGTGTAGTGTCTTTCACAGCCATCAAAAGACATTGTAAATTGTAAAGACCTACATTTGGAGTAAGTTTAGAAAGTGAGCAAATGAACACAAGTGTGGAGTGTAACCTAGTGCCTGGTCATGGGGATACCACCACCAGCAGAACATGTCTGAAGTCCAAAGAAAAGGCTTTGGAAAAGGCAAAATTCAGCTAATAAAGATGGGTGTGTGAGAGCTGTTAATCACAGAATCACAAGGGTTGGAAGGGACCTCGAAAGATCATCTAGTCCAACCCCACCTGCCAAGGCAGGGCCACCTAGAGCACATCACTCAGGAACACGTCCAGTCGGGTTTTGAATGTCTCCAGAGAAGGAGACTCCACAACCTCTCTGGGCAGCCTGTGCCAGTGCTCTGTCACCCTCACAGTGAAAAAGTTTTTCCTTACGTTAACCCGGAACCTCCTATGCTCCAGTTTGCACCCGTTGCCCCTTTTCCTATCACTTAGTGAGGCCGAGAAGAGCCTGGCTCCATCTTCCCGACACTCACCCTTAACATATTTATAAACATTGATGAGGTCACCCCTCAGCCTCCTCTTCTCCAAGCTAAAGAGACCCAGCTCCCTCAGCCTTTCCTCATAAGGGAGATGTTCCACTCCCTTGATCATCTTAGTGGCTCTGCGCTGGACTCTCTCTAGCAGTTCCCTGTCCTTCTTAAGCTGAGGGGCCCAGAACTGGACGCAATATTCCAGATGCGGCCTCACCAATGCAGAATAGAGGGGGAGGAGGACCTCCCTCGACCTACTGACCACAGCCCTTCTAATGCACCCCAGGATGCCATTGGCCTTCCTGGCCACCAGGGCACATTGCTGGCTCATGGTCATCCCCCCGTCCACCAGGACCCCCAGGTCCCTTTCCCCTACACTGCTCTCCAGCAGGTCAGTCCCCAACCTGTACTGGCACATGGGATTCTTCTTTCCCAGGTGCAAGACCCTACACTTGTCCTTGTTGAATCTCATCAGGTTCCTCCCCGCCCAGCTCTCCAGCCTATCTAGGTCCCGCTGAATGGCAGCACATCCCTCTGGTGTGTCAGCCACTCCTCCCAGTTTAGTGTCATCAGCAAACTTGCTGAGGGTACACTCCGTTCCCTCATCAAGGTCGCTGATGAAGATATTGAATAGTACCGGACCCAGCACCGACCCCTGAGGGACTCCACTAGTCACAGGCCTCCAACTAGATTCGGCCCCATTGACCACAACCCTCTGACTTCTGCCCTCCAGCCAGCGCACAATCCACCTCACTACCTGATCATCCAGGCCACACCTCCTCAGCTTGCCCACAAGGATGCCGTGGGAGACGGTGTCAAATGCCTTGCTGAGGTCAAGATAGACCACATCTACTGCCCTTCCATCATCCATCCACCTGGTTACATCCTCATAGAAGGCTATCAGGTTGGTCAAGCATGACTTTCCCTTGGTAAAACCATGCTGACTGTTCCCAATAACCTTCTTGTCCTTGATGTGCCTGGAGACAGTGCCAAGGACAAGTTGTTCCATCACCTTTCCCGGGATGGAGGTGAGGCTGACCGGTCTGTAGTTACCCGGGTCCTCCTTCTTGCCCTTTTTGTAGACTGGAGTGACATTAGCCTTCCTCCAGTCCTCAGGCACCTCTCCCGTCTCCCATGACTTGCTAAAGATGATGGAGAGCGGCCTGGCAATGACCTCCGCCAGCTCCCTCAGCACTCGCGGGTGCATCCCATCAGGCCCCATGGACTTGCGGATGTCTAGCTTGGCTAACTGCTCCCTAACCCAGTCCTCGTCAACCCAGGGTAGCTCATCCTTAGCCCCGACTTCCTCAGGGGCTTCAGGGGTCTGGGGCTCCTGGGGAGAGTCTGCAGCAGTGAAGGCAGAGGCAAAGAATGCATTCAGTAGCTCTGCCTTCTCTGCATCCTCAGTCACCAGGGCACCCGCCCCATTCAACAGCGGGCCTACATTGCCTCTAGCACTAGTTTTATCTGCAATGTATTTATAAAAGCCCTTCTTGTTACCCTTGACCTCCCTGGCAAGGTTTAGTTCCAGGGAAGCCTTAGCTTTCCTGGTTGCCTCCCTACATTCTCTGGCAGCAGCCCTATATTGCTCCCAGGTGGCCAGCCCCTCCTTCCACTCTCTGTAAACTCTGTTCTTCCACCTGAGTCTGCCCAGCAGACTTAATAGAGCAGTTTTCTGTTAGAAAATATTTCAGTAGTCAGCCAACAAACAGATAAAATACCAAAGTTATAGTACATTAATTCTGTCCAAATATTCCACGACATGTTATTGAAACATTTAACTTTGATTTCAAGAAGTACTTTGGTTTGCTTGTATTTTGATTTTTACATGGAAGTCTGTCTTGTGACATACGGAAACAGTCAAAATCGCGATTGAAGTGATTCCCTTAAATCCTGGTGAAACAGTACTGAATTCTGTTTGAATATTTTTCAAATGGAACCAGTTATTTGAAAGCTGCATGTACAGTAGTCTTAATAAAATCGAACTACTTTGCGTAACTGTCTGAAAGTTTGTGTTCTTGCAATAAAGTGCAATTTTGACAACCACCATTTGCATTCCACATGCAGGATTTCTCTCCCAAATATGCTTTAAGCACAATATATGGATTTAAATCAGAACAGGCAGACTTAGAAATACACTGGATATTACTAAAAGATATAGCTCACCACGTTGTGTTTTTTTTCTTTTTTACCATCAGCCATAGAAAGCTTTATTCCAAGCCTGATCACACTTTCAGTTACAAAACATGTGGCAAAAAATAACAGTTAACATGCAAGATCTGCCATATTTCTACTTGCCTCTATTCTCATACTGGATTTTCCATATTGAGAGATGGGGAGGAAATCTCTCCCCCTTTCAACATAATGAATATACCTAAGGGTAGCAAATAAAGGTTTTTATTATTTTTAATTTCATTTCACAAATCTTTTACTCTTTTACTCTCCCCAAGCCACTATTTGTTAGTGCAACAACCCAGCTCAGTGCTAGTTGCTGAGGTATACATGGTTCAACTAATTTCATCTTCAACCGAAACATTTTCCCTACCTCCATTTTTGTGGGTTTTTTTTTTTAAAGGTAACGAAAGTTGTGTATTCAGCATTATACATTTCTAAAAATAAATCCATCCTAGAGTAAAGAATGGTTTCGTAATAGTGACAGGCTGTAAAAAGCAATAGCCTTATCTTTTATCACCCATAGAACTCCTGCTGTACTTTTTTTTCTTAAAATATATTTTGTGCAAAATTAAGTTCTGTGTAGGTCTGTACCATAATTTGGAAAAAACCGTGTATAAAATGTACTTAATTTTTAAAAACAATCCCAACATCAAACAACAGAGAAAGAAGAAACAGATCATATGCAGCTGAAGTTTTCACATGAGAAACTAAATATAGTATGTTCTTAAAGCTCCAGTAATACATTCTTTCAAAAACCAGAATGCACTTTGGTCATTATTAAACGTTAGTACAGAGGCAAATAAAATACAAAATGCTTGTTTGTGTTGCTTTATATATAAAAATATTTTTATACCACATAAGTTTAAGATACATTACTTCAAATCTTTCAAGATTCTGAAGTTCAGCAGACAGTGCAATGTCCAGACTCTCGTCATCTAATTACTTGTCATTTTTCAATATGAAGCCACTATTTTAGAAACATAAAATGTACAAATACTTGCACCCGGTGATATTAGCCCTCCCAATATAATTTGTAGATGGAAATGTTGTTCCAAGTAACTTAATTCTGCAGGGGTGGACATCTATTTTCGTCACACTGAAGAACCAGGAGCCAATGTGACTGGTCCGTGTGGGAGGTGGGAAGAGACGGCAGAGGGAGCGGTGGGAACGTCAAGGCTGGGAAAGCCAAGGCTGGGAAGCACCAGGGAACAACCTCTGCAGGGGAGGAACGGGAGGAAAGGAGCTTTTCTGAAGACACAAATCTGCAGAATCCCAGGCTTCAGCTCTGCTGCTCACCAGACAAACTTGTTTTCTGTGTTTAATTGCTCTTAAACTTCAATGTGGTATGAATGGCATATACTATAGTGTACAAGAGGAGAGCATCTCTCTATCTTATGCTCAGTCATCCATAGCACTCCTTGCTAGTAAATCTTTCGCTTGTTTAAATATTCAATTTCAACATCTAATATATACTGCTCCGTAGTTCACCATAATATATTCCAATTGCTATACATTTATATGTATATATATAAAGTTTCTCATTAAAAGTAACAATAAAAAGTGCACATATTGAGCATGCACAGTCAGAGCTGCGCAGAACAGCCCAGTATTTCAAATAAATACACTATTTAATTTTATCAAAATATCATACAGCATGGTAACCATTTACAATTATTGCTCTAATAAAAGTGTTATCAAAGAGCACTTGTTGACTTGTTATATAATACCTTATTAATATCCCAGGATATTTAAACTGCAGCCTACATGAGTTTAGATCCTGGAATTGCTCAAAATATTAAAAATTCCCACTTGCTTCTAATAGCAATATAAAATATTTCTGCTACCTGTCACACTGTATTGTCAGTTACTTTACTTTTTGTAGATGTCTCACTTCTCCTTTGCAACCAAACGGCTACTGATGTTATGTTGTCCTCATAAATGATTGGTGCAAATGAAATATTCTCAGCAATTTCATCACGTTATCAAAAAATCAAACGACTTCTATGTAGCGTTACTGTAACTAAAAATGTTCAGCATTGGCTTCAGCTTTAACAACAGATATAGGAATTTAGTGTAATCAATTTCCAGGATTTCAAGTTCTCAGACACACAGTTTTTGACGCTTCCCAAGTCTGACCCTTTCCAAAACTAAACAAATAAGTTTGAAAATAAAATATAAATGTCAACTAAAATGAACATAAAACAGCGAGAAGATGAAATAAATACAAAGATTGCACAAGACAGTCAGATGTAAACACTTCAATTTTCTAAACAACATCCTTGAAGAGGTTGTAGCATCTGAAATAGATTCAGTGGCTGCTTTGAGGCAGTTTTGTCAATCGACGAGCTTTTCTATAACACTGTGTATTCTCATCTTCTTTATATATTGTCAAGATTTGATCTTCCAGAGCTGGAAAAGTTAGAGCAGTAAATCAACGTTATTTCCCATCCCAGTTTTATCTTTTCCAAACCTGCAATGCCACCACCCTTTTTTCTTATTGCATTTGCAATTTGTATTGCAAATATTGTATTTGCAATTTGCATTTGTATTGTATGATACACAAAATAAATTTTGCATTCCTTTAGTTCTAATAGGAAGGAAATGGATAGACGTAAGCCAACTCAATGGCCACTTAAGGGCTTTGTACTACAAGCTTGTGGAAACTAACCCCAATCTTGAAATGACGAAATGGCACTGTGTACGACTGGTCGCGGTAATACTGTTATCTACTGTAATAATTTATTGAAGTGCAAGACAAGGATCACTTGCATCTTTCTGCATCCCTTAAAGAGCCAGAAAATCAAGAGTGAGGAATTCATGAGAGAAATCAGATCTAGGATATGAAGAAAAGTTAAATAAGGTCATGTACTTAGGTGTATGAATGTCTCTGTATTTACGCCTACAAATTCTTAGCAATTATGTGTCCTAAACGAAGTTAGAGAGCTATAAAAATGCAGAAAATACTACAAGGGGCTGCTTTGACAAATACATCACTATTCTGCTGATATAGCTTAAATTTCATAACCATTTTCAAGCAATAATCTTCTAGTGAATGCAGGTACAAATTCATTAGGCTGCAATGTATGATCCATCTATTGTAACATTCTGAATGCCATGGTAAAGAAAATTGTTGCTTATCAAGTAGTTACCTTGAGGTTAAATCCAAGCAAGTCACTGATGACACCAGAAACAGCTGACAGGATAACAACTTGGGTGATATTATAAAGCAGTGGATTCATTGTAAGCCCATATAACCTAAAGGGACTGTCCAATTCCTAGTAATGCAAAACAGTGACATCATTAAAAAGCATAAATTACACAAAGGGGGGTTTGTTCACATATGTATTGAGCGATATTAGATAATTTCGGAAGTCCTCAAGTCACAGTGGAGTAAAACATTTTCTTATTTGTCCACATATAAAAAACAATGTGCAAGAACATACCCATCACGTTAACTGACTGTTGACTGATGGTGTCTAAAGAATCCTTCAAAAAATCAGAAGCTATCCATTTAGAGCATCTACCAATTTGTTCATGGAGTCAGGGAAAGAGAGAGCTAGTTTTCCTGGCACCAAGGGTGCCACTGTTTCAGAATTCCTTATAATTTTCCAGAAACCACCTTCAGTATTACAAGAGCTAACAGACAGTCCAAACACACACACACACAAAAAAAAAAAAAAAACCCACCACAAAAAACCAAACCCAACCCCAAACAATCACACCAAAACACCACAACAACAAGAAAAGAGAGATTTTCCACAGTGACAGGACACTACCTCACTACTGTGAAAAATTAAGAAAAATATCTTTCCTAATGCAATTCCACTCCTTTTCCATTAATTTTGAGAACAATTACTGATTAAAATAGCCAGGAAGATAGAGGAAAAAAATACTAACTACCATTTAACTGCCAATATTTTACTTTTTTTTTTATTGAAAAGATCAAAAAACTAGCCAATATTAGTCTGCAACAAAACTTAAACAAAGAGGCTATTTCATCAATTTTCAGTTCTTGGTGTGTGAATAAAGTCACCCAAACTTTCCTGGCCTAGAAATATATCAAATAAAGGAAGAAAAAGAAAAGGAATTCTAAAATATAAGACTGAATTACATAAAGTATAACAACCATCACCGCTTAGGTCATTTATATTTTCCAGTGTTAAATCCATCTTCATCCCTCTCCTGCATTACATCCTGGGCCTCAAACAAGGCCTTATAAACCCTTTTTTTTAATAAAGAAGTATTTCAGAGCTCTGACTCTTTCTTCAACAGAAATAAGAATGAGCAACCTTTTCATTCTGATGTACTATGGTATAAAAAATCTGCTGCAAATACAAAAGATACAAAAGATCTGATTCTGATAAGAACTGCAAAAAATTCTTTAAGCAAAAAGCTTTTAGATTTTGGATTCATCTTACCAATTTTGGGAGTAACAAAATAGTAAGAATATTCAACATAATATAGTCATCAGTAAAAGCTTAAGGATCAAAAATATCCAAAACCAAATAATAAAAACTCTTATTTAGCTACTGGACATGAAATACATAATTGCATCGATCACTAACTACCAAGAATTTATTTAAAGCTCATAGACTTTTGGAAATCCCTTCTCACTTTCAGGCATGTTCTCAACAGTAGCTAAGTGATGGCCTGGGTCTGGGATTTGTGCTGCAAAAGCCAAGTCCCCTGTTGGGAAGGCCATGTCAATCCATACATTTCTGGAAAGAGCAAATTATGATTTTTTGAATAATTTTTTTTTGAACTGACATGACAACCTTTGAAGTGAATCAGATCAAGGGTTGATCAGCATCCTGCCACCAACAGCAGCTACTTCTCCTTCTACCTATATTTTCATAGCACACAAACATTTCAACTCCTGAGGTACCCTGAATCTGTTGTACTTTGTCCAGCCTAACTGTCCAGTCTCTCCTTGAATCCAGATAACCTTCCTGCATCCAGTGTCCTTTCACCCACAGTTGCACGACTCTGCTACCTGATGCACAGAGAATACTTCCTTTCACCTGTTCCAAAACCAGGTCCTAAAAGCTTTGCAGGCTTCGCAGTCCCTTATTCTTATATCAAGAGATACTGTCAGTACCTGACTTAGCCAGGCTCTCCGTATTGCTGAAGTGTAACTCTCAACCTAAGTTGTTGCTTTGTCAGCTTTGAGTCCTCGCTAACTCTGTCAGCCCTCTCATAGAAAGTGTTACGTACTTTTTTTGAGATGAGAGGACCTCACATTAAGGTGTGCTGGTGGGGAGAATTACTCAGCTGACTAGAACAAATACTCCATCATCTCAACTACTAGCTGGCTGGATTAAACAGAGTTTGAGCTTTTAAGAACTGCTTCTTGGCACACAGGAATCAAAGGGGTAACCGACCAGAATTCAAGGTGTGGTAGAATGAGGCAGCAAGGTCTTAAAGCACCATTATATGCAAAAAAAAACCCCAAAAAAACCAACAACAACAAAAAAAACCCCAATTCTTTCTCTTAATAGGTTTGAATTTTCATGTCTGCAGAGGAAAGGTGTAAAGGCATCAAAAGATATGGTTTGGGTTTACTGTATGATAATCCAGCCATTCCCTCTACTGCTGGGGATCTCTGCACATGGAATCAGCATCGATTGTGCTGTGCTCAAACATGGCGGGAGGGGTGTGTGGAATTGAAGGAAATTTATCTAAGGGGAAGGAAAATACTTTCACGTTTGCCAGTCATTCCTGGAGAACTGTTCTACAGGATCACTCTATCTTGGACTAAATGGAGAAGTTGATTCCCTGAAGAGCAAATCAAAATACTGTTGTTACTTTACTTCTGAACCCGAGAATAACAAATTGGCAGCATCTCTTTAAAAACTTTACCTTAACAGCAGAATGTATAACAAGATCCAAATACCGAAAGCTAAAGCTAGACAAGTTGAATTTAAAAATAGTTTACACAACTGCAGAAGCGATTAAGCACTGAAATACCATGCCAAGAGGTGGGGAGGCAAGTCACGAATTTGGGGTTTCTGTAGTGTCAGGACTGGCTTCCTCTTTGAAAGCCCACTCGAGTCAATTGTAAGTTATATACTGTTAATTTTAGTGTAAAAATACATAAGGGATAGTAGATCTAATTTATATTATTTGTTCATAAAAGCCAAACCTAAAATAAAAAAATTTTTCAAGTGTTAAATTTATCACTCTTATTTGGCATTCAGGTAACTCTTGAGTAAGTTTTGGATTAGAGAAGTGTTTTGTCTGAAGAAAAATGAGACATTTCTGGAGCAAGAATTAATCTCCCAGACAACTGAAAGAACAGAAGAGTTTACTTCCCAAATTATGACACATCTCCGAGTCTGAAACAACAGAAGAACTCAGCAGAGGTAACTTAGAATCAAATGTGTCTTCCTGAGAACCTCAACCACTGCTTTGTTTATAACAACAAGTTTAAAAAAGCCCTAAGCGGGTCCATGCTTTAGCTCCAGATGACTGCAAGAAAGATAATTTTTCTTCTGCAGAATTCTAGAAATGGGCAGTAATAAGAAAATTCATGTTCTCTCACCATGACGAAATATATTCTACTCACCCAACACAGTTAGTTAGCAAACAGGATAATAATGCAAAAGCAAAAAGCTTTTCTACCAATCAATCAGCAAAATTTCATGCAAGAACAAATTGCCAAATAGTTCGAGGGCACGGCTGACAAATATGTGAATTGCATCAAATGAAATCCGTATCTTGTAATTCACTTATAAATGGACTTATGTAACAATTTCTCTCTGCCCTCCAAAAGGAGTCTTCTATGACAGTAAGCAAAGAAGACATCATGTATAAACTAAGTTTTAATTTGAAACACTAACCACGGACAGTTATTAAGAGGAATTATTTTTGTGGAAGAACAAAAATCCTCCAATAGCTTATTACTACAAACAGATATCGAGACTCAAAATAGACAACAAAATTGCATCACTTTTTTCCCCA
This sequence comes from Psophia crepitans, assembly GCA_013399095.1. Lineage (NCBI taxonomy): Eukaryota > Metazoa > Chordata > Aves > Gruiformes > Psophiidae > Psophia > Psophia crepitans. The sequence goes on from VWZZ01004393.1 coordinate 200,088, forward strand.
AGAGTTCATCATCCTGTCCATTATGAAGTACCTTCTCGCATACTATTAAAGAATAAAACTTATTGCATATAATAATAATGTGTAATCCACGATGATAACAACATAACAGACTGTAGCATGTGGACAAGTAGCAGAGCAGATTTAAACCAAAGCATTAAGCAATCTATTCTGCTTAGTTATATATAATAGCGTAATACTATTTTAATTCTTACCTTCAATAACTTAGTAGCAAGTTTTAAAACATTGTTCACTAGTGTCAGCTCCTCCTTCTTATTAGGCTTTTTCTCCATTTTCAAGTACAAGTTTATCTGATTTAAATAAAATACGAGTATCATCATTTATTCAGAATTTTAAGGAATTCTTTTGGAAATACTTAATAATAGAATGAAGTGATTTCTCAGCAGCCAAATGATAGAACAGCCATGACATTTTTGCAAGCAAGCACACCTTTTTGCTTCCTTATTAATATTTAAGAAGAAATACTGGCTCAGTACCATAAGAAAATACAATGGTTTATGATAAACCAAAATACATTTGACACTATTATAGCAGCAACTTTGAAGTTTAGTATAATCTACAAATTAGGCAAGAAGCATCACATATATAAGGTTTGCATAATTTCTTTTTCCTCGTTCAATAATTGCCTGAGGTTTGTCAATTCATTTTCAAAAGGTTTTATACTAGTATGCAAACCTTAAATTTCCCAATGTTCCCAAAAGTTATTGAATAGACTGAAATGTTAAAACATAATTCTGCTGAAGTGTAATTTCTTTTAAAAGATTTTAGTATAATTGAGTACTTCATGAGCACCTTGAGTGCAGAAAAATCAATCCTTTCACTGCCTTGAAAAATTATTAAACTCTTTATTGCTGTAGAAGAACAGTATATCCTCAACACAAAAAAGTACTTGTGAGCACAAGACAGACATGGAGCTGTTGGAGCAAGTCCAGGGGCCACGAAGATGATCAGAGGGCTGGAGCACCTCTCCTGTGAGGACAGGCTGAGGGAGTTGGGCTTGTTCAGCCTGGAGAAGAAAAGGCTCTGGGGAGAACTAATTGCAGCCTTCCAATACCTACACAGGGGCCTACAGGAAAGCTGGTGAGGGACTGTTTACAAGGGCAGGGAGTGATAGGACACAGGGTAATGGCTTTAAACTGAAGGAGAAGAGATTTAGATCAGATACTAGGAAGAAATTCTTTACTGTGAGGGTGGTGAGGCACTGGAACAGGTTGCCCAGAGAAGCTGTGGATGCCCCATCCCTGGAAACATTCAATGCCAGGTTGGATGGGACTTTGGGCAACCTGGTCTAGTGGAGGGTGCCCCTGCCCATTGGCAGGGGGTTGGAACTAAATGATCTTTGAGGTCCACTATGATACATTTAACCACCACGATGTAAGGTGGTTATTGAAATAATGACCACAGTCATCTAAACAAAGTAACTGAATATTATTGGATCTCCCTAAAAATGTGACTGTAAGCTTCTGTCCTGGTTTTGGCTGGGACAGAGTTAATTTTCTTCTTAGCAGCTGGCATAGTTCTTTGTTTTGGATTTAGGATGAGAATAATGTTGATAACACACTGATGTTTTAGTTGTTGCCAAGCAGTCAACGACTTTGCAGCTTCTCATACTGCCCTGCCAAGGAGAAGGTGGGGGGTAGGTGGTGGGGGTGTGTGTGCACCCAAGAAGCTGTGAGGGGACACAGCCAGGACAGCTGACCCAAACTGTCCAAAGGGATATTCCATACCATATGATGTCATGTTCCATATATATATCTCTGGGGGGTGGGCCGCAGGTGGGGCAGCTTGGAAACTATCTGGGCATTGGCTTCAGCTGGTGAGCAATTGTTCTGTGCATCAATGGTTTTGTATATTTTATCCTTATTATTATTATTATTATACTCTTCTGTCCTATTAAACTGTTTTTATCTCAACCCATGAGTTTTACCTTTTTCTTTTTGATTCTCTCCCCCATCCCACTTGGCAGGGGGAGGTGGGGGGTGGCGCACGGGAGTGAACAAATGGCTGTGTGGTGGTTTTAGCTGCCAGATGGGTTAAACCACAACAGTTTCTTATACAAGTTAAAAAATAAAAATTATGCCTAATATATTCCAAGCCATATTAAGCTCCCAAACTATCAATTTCATTTTAAAGTAAATTATGCTTTCAGTGGCAAAGAGATTCCAGTCCTTAAATATAAAATTACTGATTTCAACAATTCAAGAAGTTATAAACAGGAATAAACTAAGAATAAAAATGGTAGGTAATATACCCTAGGAAGTTTCAAATATCTTTTAACAGTGACTGTGATTTTATTAATTTATTAATTTAAAAATTCAACATTCAATAACAAAGTTTGAATGAGGAGGGATGTTTGAATATGCGTATGCACAGGCATCTACCATATCTATTCTGAGACTTGAAACTGGCAAGATGACACCTTTGATCAGACCATACAATGTGTTTTACTCAACAAGAAACCACTGAGGCATTGCCTTTACAAGATCACTTTCAGAAGGACTTGAAAAACTTACAGGCCAACAGCATACAGACAAATAATCCCTTGACGTAAAACGATGGATCTTTTAGTTTCCCATCATGATCTGGAAGTTGAGGTTCATTTGTCCTTTGATTTTTTTTGCTGGGTTTTTTTTTGTTTGCTTTCAAGCTTCATTCTCTTCTCAGTAAGCCTAATAACACTAGTGTGAGATTTTCAAGGACACCTGTTCAGATGTGCTTTTTTAGACCAAGTGTCAGTCAATTGTTTGGGCTTGGCCTCTCATGAAAGGCCAAAATGTCAGACTTCACGAGTCTGCCTCAAGAACACTGTAAATAGGCTGCGGTACCCAGCTAATATGTGAAACCAGTCCAAAATGAGCGATATCCAGGGGGACACGTAACTTGTTTAGTTTATGAGAAACAATTGTGAATTCTACTTTGGTTTTCATTTCATAAAGCTCAGGTTTTTTTGAGGGAGATGACTTATAACAAGGTAAGTTGGATTCAATACAAAGTTAAGTGTCTGATGACATAGCACTTTTTGAATTTTTACCCTTTTTTTTTTTAGGTTCTGGGGTCAAAGAGAAAGTGTTTCTTTCAGCGTTCATACTGGCTTAAAATGCTCAATGCTGACTCATGAAAAGCATAGTACAAAAACCTGTGAAAGCAAAACAAAGTCTTAACATTCGCTCTCTCTGACCTTGCTCTCTGCAAATTTTTTTTTCCAATCCTTACACCTTATTTCCCTCTATTCTCATTCCAGAAACAAGGGACACAAACTTCACTGGAACATTAGGCTATTCATGCTCTGAGGATCAATACAATAATGCAAAGCTCTCCAGGCTCAGGACTTATAAGAGTTTTCCCAGTGGTACAAAACACAGCGTTCAGAACAAGGTAAACAGGCAGTCTGCCTTCTCGCTCTCCAGCCTCAGCATCTTCAGTAAAGACACAAAGAATTCTCTTTGAGCAAAATACGTAAGCAGTCAAATCTTGTTTTCAAATCTTTTAACTCTCTAATCTAACACTCAAAGTTCGGAGTTTCTTTTTCCTGTTTAAAAGCTACTTTTTATGTTTGTATTCTGTTAGATCTTTACTTATATCAGATGACACATACTGACATCCCTAAGCACATTCACTTGCAGAGAAACTGGGATACGGCCATCTCAGTGTTCCATACAACTTTTAAACAAAGTCACATGCTTCTCACAGAAATCAAACTTCAGGTTCAAAGTGTTGTTAAAATCTAGACTATTTTAATACATCTAAAATGTATGCCTGATGAATCATCCCAGATGAATGACTAGTTTAGATATAAAAATACAGGTCTATACAAATTCTCACCTGCTCAGTAAGTAATATTGAGGTATTGCTGTACTTTTTACTGGTTTCAGATCCAAGAGTAATAAATCTTAAAAGAAAAAGAGTTAGTGAAATGCACCAAATTATGAGTTCCCAATTGTAGTGACAATCAAGGAAGATCTCATGCATGTGAAGCAGCTGAAAACAAAAGAGGGGAAAAAATTAATTCAAAGTAGTAATTATACTACAACATAAGAAAATATTTACATATTTCCCAAACGCCAAGAAAAAATTCCCAGTAATGAGTATATAGATTGGTTTTAGACATAGAAGATTTTTGAATCATAATTTAAAATCAACACTGTGTCAAAGATAGGAGGTTTGAGAAAAAGCTCAATGAGAATTCAGACACATCTTTTTTTTTGTACCCCTAAAGCAATATAAAGAAAATATACACTCTAAGACAATTTTAAACTCACGTTCAAACTTGCAAAGAAACTACATGGTATGAAGAACAAAATATCTTCTCAAATGTACTCAATTACATAGAAAATTGAATCCAGCAGAGTCCAGCCAAATTATATTCTTATTAAAATATTTACAGTTAGCTACCAGGGAAACACATTAGTATTAAGTAGGGAAGAAAGTGGGGGAAAATACAACCAGAAGCCATTCAGAAGCTTCCCTGTATTCTGAAACTGAAGCTCCAAGAAAAATCTTAGGTAGTAAAAATCATCCTTAAAACAATTCGCTTACTAAAAGATACTCCACTAGAGGGCAAGCTAATACAGCCAACAATCTTGTTTTTCACAGAGATCATCAAAGTCAATTTCAAATGTCTTTCCAAAAGCATGTTTTGATGCCAAAATTTTACAAAAAACACTGTGCTCCAAAATCCACGATGGAAAATGAAAGAGGATACAGATTTTAAGAAATATGTTAGGAATTATGCTATCAATTAGGTTTTTTAGCTCTTACAGAATAATATTCTAAAAATTAACAATCTTCTGAAAAGATGTAACAGCTGTGTCTTTTTACTTGATAGGAATCACCATGCAAAAGGCACTCAATTATTTTGGAAAATATCTAAGTCATAGCTGTTTCTCTACAAGTAAGATTTCCTCACCTGTGCACAACAGATAAACACAACTGAGATAGTCAGTAGGAAGGCAGAAGAAACTATTACATCAACTGAGCGTTGAGGACCTCGACGCTGAAAATAAGGGAGATGTATATATGTGAGTGAAAACCTACCCAGTCACCATCGGTATTAGTACATCCAGTTAGATTCACATCTTGTATCTGTATTTCATCATGGCTCACAATTTGGCAATCTAAGTTCCAAACACCATATTAGAACCTAATGATACCACTGTATTTGAATACCCCTAAAGCCACATGGGATTAATTTAGATGCAATCATTTAAACTACAAGAAGAGAAAATATTCACCACTTCTTCAGTCAGCTCCTTCATGATGTAAAGTAACTTCCATGTAGGCAGCATTCCCTGGCATGACAAATTCGATACAGCGCTCGGCTTTAATCCCCAGTATCAAACCAGTGCTAATAAAAGATTTTTTGGACACCAGACTGCAATGGGATATCAAGATATGATTTCACATGGTTGGTATTTTCCATTACCTGCACCTTTTTAACATGCAAAAATTGTAGCTGTAAATCACTGTCCCATTGTGGCGTGTAATAATACAAAACTCTCACATGTCATAAATCCCACAGAACAGGAAGGAAAACTGGGGAACAAACACACTTGTCTTGAAAGGTGCAGTCTCACTGTTATCAACCATTTTTTTCGTGCTTACTGGTACAATGAAATGTTTCGACCCACTGACCTTTTTCCCTTTTTTATTTTTAATGAAAGGATTAAATATCCTGTGCTGCACTGAAACATGTAGAAGTTATAATAGACAAGTTTCAACTTTGTTCTCCAGACGTGCTACTAATTGTATAAACATGAAGAATGGGAGGTGTCCATATGCAAGATATAACCTTGGAATGTTTAGAAAGAGATAGGAAGTTTAACTGCTGGGAAAAAAAATGCAAATTGGCACTGCAGGTACGCATGCTCTACTTCTGTACTGAGATAAAGTGTTTTGCCAGTGTGAGACCTGAGATGTGTATATACCCCAGCTCGCATCTTCACAGGACAACACGTATACAGACAAGTAATGTACAAGCATATTTTGGACAAATGCTATACCAGTGCATGCCAACAGAACCACTGGCTGCTTCTTAGCTGCTTGTCTCCATTCCTTCGCTTGTGCTAGCACAGGTATTACGGAGCTGCCCAGTGAAGTCAAGCAACAGATGGAGGTGAAAATTACTGTTCTTGACTGGTTGTTTTTCAGGTGGGTCAGTTCCCTATGCACGTGCCTCTGACCACCGCCTCATTGCTTTCTTCGTTGCCACATAATTATACAAGTGTTTTCCGGTGGCATAAGAAAAGGTGGAATACACAGATGGGGTTGTGAGGAAAGAAGGCATGACACTCTCTCCACAACAATGCTACCATATGTAGTCTTTAAAGCATCAGAACTACTTTCTGTAGCCCAAGAGTTGTTTTCCTCCTTTCCTCCCACCCAGCAACACATTACAGACTATGAGGAAAAAGAGACAAGTCTCTCAAGTGTGAAGTTTAAAGAACATTTCTTTTTCACAACCTCCCCAACAGATACTTCCATAACACAAGTGGTATTGTACTTGAATCACCTCAATTCCTCTTAAAATTATGCATCTTTCAAATTTAAGGTTGTGCTTTACATTAAAAACTGCGTCTGCTTTTAGCTCCTGCTTTCCACACTCCCCAGTCTCCACCCTATAACTTCTTTATGTTTTCATAATCCTTTACCTACTTCAAAAAACTACTGATAGCAAATTTCATCTAACCTTCCTTAATTGCTGTTGGAAAGAAGCACAGATGCAAATAAGGGCATTACCACCACTAACAAAAGATAGTCAGTTACTGTTCACCAAAGAAACTAGTTATATAGAAACCAAATAGGAAAAAAACCTAGTTTCATCTGAGTTGAATTACCTAATAAAGAGAGAAAAATGGAAAAAAATTTCAGGGGAAAAAAAACAACCCAAAGCAAAACAAAAACTCCAACCGTGAGTTGGATAATATGATCCTTTTCACAAATGACCATCAAAATACTCTGGCTTGAAAAGATCATTAGAAAGATATAAGGAGATTACTCATATTTGAGTTGAACAGAGTAGAGAGATCAGAACGTCTTACAGATAATGCTTGGGCACAACTTCTAGCTTCACCTGCCACATACGCACTCCCAGCACAAATATGTATGTAAACTGTCTTGCTTCATAAATCCTTTCTGTGTTCATGACACTAACCAGTGGGGCTCTTATAGTTAGGCACTGTCCGTATGATACTACAAGTAATCATTTCTACCCAACATATTCACCTGAGAGGTTTTTCTAGCATTAGCAACACAAGACTTGAACTCTGAACACACTTGTACTTTACTCCTAAGTAAAAACTAGACATTTAGTTTCTCACAGCCTGGCTGCCTGCAGACACTGCTGGCCCAGAGACACCAACATGAAGTGTGTAGGGGATACATGCACCAACAGGGATAAGTGCACAGGAGGCAAAACTCAGACTAGAATACCAACCTGCCATCAACAGTATATGGAATATTTTATATTAAAGTGGTAGCAAAAATATAGTTTACCTTTAGATAGGACCTGAGAGAAAGCCACATTTTTATATTCTGTACTTTCTTCAAACGGAAATGAGGAACCTCCGACTTTCTCGCCCTTCTGGCAGATGTTAGATGGCCAAAGAGTTTGGCAAACAGTAGCCTCTGCAGAGACGAAAAAAATACTTAACTGTTTAACTGATTTTCAAGGGCGTTAAAAAGAAAATGGAGAAAAGGCTTCACTTACTATGTCAAAGTAATGTACAGTGTATCAATGTAAAGTAAAATATGTTAACAGTACAGAAATCAGTAGCATGTTACTAAACAGAGGAGACACTCTACGAAGTTTTAAAAGTCTTCTTATTCTAATGAAAAAGAAAACTTAGCTATACTGTGATTTCCTTTCTTGACATTTCAGACAGTAGATCTGCTATGCTATTAAAATCTGGGAGAGAATCAAACCTGCCAATCACCTGCATTAGAAAGTGCCTGTATCACAGAAGCTCCTTCAAACACAAATTATTATTAGAAGCAGGTTAATTCTATTCTGCTGTATTAAATCACATACTTGGGCTATAATTTGAGAAATGAAAGTACAAAAATTTTTCTTCTGCAGAACAGTAAGTACCTAGACTCTGCCGCTAGTAAGGGGTATCGATACTTTCTTAAAAGTTTAATTGCAATAACAAGCAATGAATTAACAGGTGTGTTACTTCAGATAACAGCTCTCCGGGTCTCCAGCTGTGGGACTGATCTACCAGCAACTCAGGCCAGGGCTCTTGGCTAGGGTCTGGGACACACTGTCCTGAATTAAACTGGAGGTCTTGAACGAAACACACTGGTAGAACAAACCAGAAATTTATAGAGCTCTTTTATTGAAACTCCCTCTCCTTGGGGAAAACTGAGACAAACTAGGACATGACTGTGAGTTGGGTTAATGCATTGAGCCAGAAATCTGAAATAAAAGATTAAATAGTTTTCCCTCAGAAATGCTCTCCAGGAAAAAAGGTTTAGCTACAGAGACTGTACAGAGACTTCAGACCATTGCAACTGAGTCATCTCCTAAACTGTAAGCCCACTGAAGTGTTTGTCATCATTGATCTATGAATCATAGTGCACTGAAGAAAACAAGTTTAAAATATCCACAAACTCGAAAAACCGCAAACGTTAAATCTTAGTTTGCTTTGGATGAAGCCTCTTGGTTTGCTGTTCGTACCTGTTTGTACGTCCTCTCTGCTACACATAGCAGAAAAAAGAAAATCCACACTAGAGACACACGGACCACAAAACTTATAATAACCATTGAGAGAACCAGAATGTCTCCATTTGATCCAAACGCAGTCATGCAAAGTTCAGTGGCGGAATGTGTAGCCAGTTGTTCCAAATCTTTAGCTTGGGAAAGTCGAAAGGCAAATGGCATTAAACCCAAGATTAACGATATGACATTTCCAAAAATCTGGTAACCAATTCCTGGTATATAGCTGTTCACCTAAAACCGAAAGAAAACGAAGTATATTTTTAATTTTGGAATTAACTTGGAATTAAATCAATAAATCATTAACATTACTGTCTTAGTATCACAAAGAACACTTTATAACCTGATAAGTTATATGAAACCTTCAACCAAGCATATTGACAATTTACTGTTAAGAAAAAGTAAGCCCTCAAAGACCACTTAATGGACAGGAACCAAATATGACAAATCATTTTAAAACCCAACAACATAACACTGAAGTTAAACGACTCCAATGCATATTCTTGCATTAAAAATTCATTCAACGCTGAATTAGCAAAGTGCGCCAATCAGACAGTGTTGCTTACATCTGTACATTGCTCCTGTTTGTTTTTTGCAAAACCAGGACAACACTGTATGTTTTTTAAAGGAATCAAAGTGTTCACAGTGCTGATGGAACTGGAGTTCTGTTGTGCTATGGCTTTAAGTTTACTTCTGCTGTCAACTGCCCCACAAACTGTATTGTCTCTGAGTCAGGCACTGAGATCTGAACTAAGTTTGTGAATACAATGCTTTTCAACAAATTGGAGATGGTAAGTATCAACTTGTCAGAACTAGTGATAACTTTCCTAAGTGATGCTAGGATTTTACATTCAACTCTACAAAATGCCTACATTGTCTATATTGAAGAAGACTACAGCATCAATTAAATGCTTTTCCAACTCTTTCCTGAAGAGGAGTACTAGAAAAAGAAGGAAGGACTAATGAGACATCCCACTCTTAGATGTTTCCTAAAGAGGAAAGCCTTCCTCTTCAATCTTAACTTTAGCATCCAAATACTCTGATCTGTATCAGAATCAAGGAGATAAATAAGAATATTCACAACAAATATCACTTTGGAACAAGAGAAAAAGAGGTTGGCTATACAAGTAAGCACCTAATAATGCAAACACATTTTGTTGTCCCAACACTTAAGACCAGGTAGCTCTTTTATCTCTTAGTAACAAATAAATCAGAGTGATGTAAGCCATGGAACAACAAAGTCAATAACAGATACTTTAAAAAAAAAAAGAAAAAGAAAAAACCCAACATAAAGCTTCTTTTTGGTAGTGCTTAGACTCCTAAATACAATAATTAGATAAAGTAAAATGAATACTCACTCTGTTCATTATCATACCACTGATTTCAAGCACAGACATATCTGCTTTCTTGCAGTCGTTACCCTCCCATACAATTGCACTTATTTTTTCCAGTCCTGGATTCAAACTGTGGATCCAAGGCAAATGACTCTGGGGAAGACAAGGAATACATACCACCAGAGATAAATATCTATAGTTGTCTCAATATGCCTTTGTCAGCAACATGCTGACAAAAAATGCTTTAGACTGACACAAATATTGTTACATAGCATTTACTTCTACCATACGCTACTATGTCTTTAACCACATTCCTCAAAATCATCCATTTCTTTTCCAAGAAATAGCTGTGAGTACAGAGATCTCTCCTTCCCCATGCTTCATTTTCTAATAGTGTTGAGTTATTGTGGTTGAGGGCTAATCGGTTTGTTTTTCACTCAGACATACCAAAGAATAGAGAGGTATGAAAACAAAGGTCTACTTATAACCCACCTTTAATTTTACCACGTTTAATGGAGTATTTTATTTTTCTGATTTTTTTTTTCCCCTAATGTGCTGAAAACTACTCTTCTCAGGTTGAACCTAAGGCCAACACTTTTTTTTTTATCTGCTTTTAATGATATTTGTGTACTTCACAATCCTTGTTATGGATAAAGGCCTCCCTATGCTAACTGTACCTGGCAAGACTCAGAGAACGCAGTAGGAGCCTAATCAATACACGCTGCTCCAAGAGCCAAGCAGTCTCAGTCTCATCTACTGAATGCATTTATGGCTGAGGCACCTTTAAATAGAGCCAGCTGAGAACTGAAGGATCTGGAAAAATGTTGAGGCAATGAGTTCTGCTGCAGTCACTTCTTGACTTCCCTCAGCCCTGTGACTCCTGTCCTGTTCAAGTGATTAAAACTGCTCTCAACTCTGCCTGGTCACCTAGCACGATGGGAATCAAACTACGGGACGTGGTGGTGCTGCAGGGTGGGGGATGATATAGTTTTTAAAAGTTTATCATTGATTAAAAGTAAAGATTTTTATTTTACTACTTGCTTTATCAATATTTATCTGAAAACTTTGTATTCTGCTAAATATTCAATTATCTCCCTTTTTTTTCCTCCATTGAAACAAATTGATTTATAACGCAAATATTAGTTGCAGGACTTTCTTAATCACAGATTTCCAAGGTCTCCCTCTAGAGGGAGTATCAACACCAGGAGCTAAAACCCAAAAATTCACAAGCTACAAACACAAAAACACTCAACTGCAGAAAAACAAAGTCAGTGAATATATTGCAGTTCAATTCCTTATTGTAAGGAGTATTTGTTTTAGTGTTTATATGGAATGTAAGCAAGAAGTAGTAAAAATAAACCACAAAAGAAAAGACTGCATGAAATCCAAATTGCTAGCTCTATTTGGGGGATTTTGTTGGGTTAGGGTGTTGGGGTTTTTTTTGTTTTTTTGGGGTTTTTTTGGGGGGGATGCAGGGAGGTGGTTGTTTTTTTACGAACAACAAATACATTATTTTCAGTTCTGGTTATCAGTGAAAAGCCTGTCTTTTGAAATTCTTTTCCTTAGCTAGCATTAACTCCATCTCTTGCATGGCATTCCTTAGTACTGATGTATGCACTACCAACACATATGACTTGTTTACCCAGCAGAATGTTTCACATTCTCTCCGTGTCTTTACTTAAATAGGTCAAATTAGCAATGGAATTAACATGCAATTTAAATAGAAGACTTGTACTACAAATATAAGTGGCACTGTGACATCTGAATGGATTTTATCAAATGAAGACTAATACTTGATTGTTAATGATCAAGTATTAACAATGGATTCTGCCCGACATTAACCCAAGGCAGGCTGCAACTAAAGTGTTGCCCAGCAAACATGAAAATTTTCAGAATTTACTGCCTGAATGTAGCTACAGAATAGCATTAAAGAAGGGAAATACAACTGTTACCTTTAAGGTAAAAATTAAAATATTATATCTAAATAGAATTTACACATAGATAATAGACATGTAACAGCATATATAGACACATTATATATAGCATTAGATACTATGCATGTTGTTTGCTTTTTTTATACATACATTTATATATAAGCAAACAGAAAGATGTCTGATATGTGCTAACAAAAATATAATTCCACTAGAGGAAAAAAAATTAAAACAGAAAAAAACCCAAACAAACCAGAATCATATACCACAGAGGAAATTTAAATCAATCATTTGTCCTGAACTAGAACTAAGATTCAAACACTCAAATACTCTGCAGGTTATTTCAGTATATTGTCATATCCTCTTCATTTGACAAATTAATGACCAAGTAGTAGAAATCCAATTTTCCTTGTTTTAATTCCATCAACTCACTTTGGCTTTGTTACTTTCATTTAATATAGAGCTCTTTCTCCCAGGCCTCCTGACATACGATAAAGCTGATAATACTGAACTTGTGTGTAGCGCAAAAATCAAAACTGGTAGATACCAACCTGATGAAACGGGTCATCTCTGTACTCCTTCTTCACACACGGGTTCACTTGAGGGCTTTCTACATCTGTCTCACTGGTACAGGAAGAATGGCACTCTGCACAGTGTAAGAGGTCCTCCCACAGCACATCTTCGGTTTCTGATTCCGGCCTTGCACTCTCAGAATCTTGTCTGGAGCTTGAACACCTAGAACTGCAGCTAGTACCTGATTTAGGTGTCTCCTGAAGTTAAAATATGAATTGGAATTAATGCAGTTTTTGCATTCTACATTGTTTCCTGACAGAACAGTTATACAGTCCAAATCACTCAATCCATGTTTATCCATTTCTTATGTTCCACTCCATTATCTTTCTAATCAGAAAGAAGTACATCTTTATTGAAGGAATGTCTAAGAGGTTGCACATTTTTAGATACTGAACAAAAAGGTAACACTCCATGGTTCCTGCTTCACTGGGGAGGGGGTCACATAATGAAGAATCAAATCATATTAACTAGTAAAAGGAAATAACAATTTCACAGATTTTTAGAACTCATTTACGTAGATTTTCATAGCAATTATCAAGCTTCAGACTCCAACTATGTCTCAAACTTCTGATTTTCTAAGCCATAAGTCAAGTCTCATTGTTTTAGTGAAAATGTGAAAGACACAAATTAGGCTTAAAGCCATATATATCACACTGAAATCGCAATACAGAAATGTGACTGAAAGTGAGAAAAACATCATTCACAAAGTATTTTAAATTAATTTGACATTTTGATTTTCTGTCTCTAGTTGTTTCAGCTGAAGTACTTTAGCTACTTATTAACTTCTCCATACAGGAAGGCATTCTTTCTCTAGAAAGGGCAAGGCCCTGGAGGAAGAAGGGACAGGTATTTCTAGTCATCCAAGACCTGAGGCACTCAAATAGCCTTCCAAGCAAGCAGTGTGGACACAATTTAACTAGTTTTAAAAGAAAGCTTGATATATTCCAGAATTACATTTCTAAATGCAAAAGCCCATAATAAAAGGGGACTTGACTCCCAAAGTCCTCTGCAAATCACATTCCCCCTTTGTTACATACATTCTCAAAGACAGAGTGAGCTTGTTTAAAGACAGTTATGCATCAGGTGTAGAGAAAAACTAAGCAAGAGTATACATAGCTAGTACTAGGTATATGTGCAATCTGCAGAGTCATACATAAAATTATAATTATTGTAAACAAACTGTACTTGAGAAACAAGCGTGTCTTATTATTTTCAAATTTTACCTGTATCTTACATAAAGAAAAAATATTAAGTTTGGGCCAGTCAAATCTCCCCATGTATACATATAAAAAAATCCAATGCCTTCAAAACAAGAATGCAGAGCTTTAAACTACTTCCTACAATAAGCAGAATCCATTTCCTGCAAGACACGTAGGTAGTCTTAAAGGCAGTACCATCCTACTCATCACCATCCTCTGGAAACTTCTGTTCCCTCTTAACATGACATTGATTCCTTTCTACTAGTTTCTCTCAAGAATATACACAATTTCTACACTGAAAAAATAAGCAAGCAATATTTCAGCAGCCCTACCGATTTAATATTATTTGTAATGCGTTCCTATCTAAGGAAATGTTCCTTGTTCTTCCTGAAAATCATGTTTAATGTGTTTTATGTAAGCACTTTCTTAAAGACCTATTTAGAAAAAAAATTTGGTCTGACCTCTTGCCATTTCTTTTACAAAGTGAGAGATAACATCAACGCAGAAAGAGTCTGAAATGTTGGGGTTTTCAAAAAAAAAAATAAATTTATGAAGTCAGTCTCTACTGGGTACCATTGTGTTCTGAAGTTAATAAAGTAAGAACATTAAAAAGCTTGCTCCAACAACAATTAGGTTGACAAGTAAACATGAAGATAAACGAAAATGTAGGACAGAAGTCAAGAGTATATCCACTGACTTCACTAATTTATTTTTTTTTTAAATACAAAGAAAGCTTTCACAGATTTGAAAACTATTGTTTCATTTCCTTTGTAATTGTGTGGGGGAGGCGAGTTGGTAAGAACTAAGAACAAAGAAAGGCTTCCTCTTTCATGACATCAGTCAGATAAGCAAACGGGGAATAAGTGTAAAATACTACTGCCAAAGGCACACACTGAGCAAATTTAATCTCTTCAGCTTCTGAAGATACCTATACGGTCTTCCCTAGCCCTGGCACACTCTAAATGAGAGCAAATATATTTAAGCTGAGGGAAAAAAAAACTGACTGTAATGATGTCTTTCTGCTTCCTCTTGTCAAACACTACCAGCTGCACAAGTACACAGTCAAGACGCATCTTCTGCAATATGAAACAAACAGTTCCAAGTATTGACCTTTTCAGTTATCCTAAACCAAACATGCACAAGGTATTAAACAGTCAAATCAAGTAGCCTTCTGGATCGTTCTAACCGAACTCTGTAAGAAATAATCAAAAGAATAGAGGGGAAGACTATCTAATCATGTTTTTATGCAAAGCATCAACTTCAAGGCTTTGCAATTGTTATCAGAGAAAGCAATAAGAAGATGTTTCTTATATCAAGTAGAAAGGTTACTGATGAGGCTCTGCCTATTAAACCCATCTGTAGGTGGATTTTTGTCAGAGCTGAAATTAGTCTCTACACTTTTCTCTCATAGTTCTAGGGAAAAAATGGCAATACAGCCTTTAAAAAAGAACCTTCCAGATATCTGTTAAGTTTCACACAATTAGCAAAAAAAAAAAAGCATAAATAAATAAACACACAACAACATATCCCTTTTTCCAATGTCTGAGTCCTTATGATTAAGGACTTTGCTAATACGGAATCTGTGAATTCCCCTCATCTAAGCTACAAAGTCACCATGTCTCTTAAAATTCCAGGGCTTTTATACATTAACAACTTTGTTGAGATTTCATAATAATATCTTAAATTACTTTTTCAATAAACATCAGGGAACAAAAACTGAGAGCTAGTCAATCAGTGAGACTTCTCAGACAAGAAGGCTAGTGGATCCAAAATTCTAACACTAAATAGAGAGAAGCAGCAGCACCAGCATGATGAAAATGTGCATATTGCCAATTACTACTGTTTCTGTAACGCATTAGGTTTCCAGAGGAGGGAACTGGTCTCAAAAGATAACAACAGAGTTGGCTACAATATGATGCAAGGTCTATAGAATATATTTTAGGATCCTTACAGAAAATTGAAAAACAGGATGAAGCTCAAGCCAACTAAATAAAAACCTCTTAATTTCAAAACTGTCATTGAATTAAAAAAAAAATCATCCCTGTCCCCTGCTAGCATGACTTCCATTTAACAGACTTCTACAAATCAAACATAGGAGAAAAAAGGTTTGAGGAAAATAGATCGTTCAATAAGAAATGAAGAGGCTTTATCAATTTACAGAAAAGAAGCAATGGAAAAGAACATACCTCCAGAGGATAGTGTTTCTTATAATGGTGAGATTTCCTGTTTCGAAGTGTACAATCACTTGAAGTACGCTCTACATTGCGACGTAAAGGATATCCAGTTTCAGGACCTTCCTCACTAGAAACTTCATCTGATAAATTTGTCACAGTCCTATGAGTATCCTAGCGCAAGAAACACAATGTTACTGAGATGTACACTCATACTTACTAGATCTTGTTCTCAATTACCGAAATCAAATTTCATTCTGCAACATTATTATCTATGCTCAGTTAAATTTGATAATGCATTTCCAATTGTCAGAATTAAGTGGTACAGCAGGAATCATAAAACAGAAATTGTAATACCAAAATACACATTTCTCAGATGATGAAGAGCTAGTTCATATTACACTAAAGAACATTTCTGATATTCTTACTGAAATGTCATTTTGTCTAAACCTAACCTACCAACAAAAGCTTAGAGGCAATATATCCAGAAGATTTGGGAAAAGAACAAACAAACAAAAATCCTGACCACCAAAACGGCGATAGCAGACACTAAAATATTGAGTTATCAAGACATAAAGAGCAAAGTTAACATTTACTTCTTCTTCCAATGATACAGTGCTACAGAATGCATGTAGAATGCTCAGACCATTAATTTACTCCACTTTCCATTTCTCTGATTTTAAACTACAGTTAAATTAGCCCTTACAGCAACAGAAAGAAAAAAGGGCAGCAACAGATCACTCAGTTGTCAAAAACCTTTTTGTGTTTTCTCATTTATATGATATCATCAGATAAGACCCTGTAAAGGTTCCTTTGGAGTCTTCCTGTCATCAGAGAAATGCTAAATGCTAAAGTCTTAAAGGCGTAGGAGCAGGCTGTCCCCATGTGCCATAAGAAGAGCTAGCAGGGAAGAAGACCAGTGTGGCTGAACAGGGAACTTTTGCCGAGTCTCCAGGAAAAAAAAAGAGAGTTTACACCCAGTGGAAGAAGGGACAGGCAACTCGGGGAAAGTACAAGGAAGTTGTGAGCGTATGCAGGGGAAAAATCCGGAAGGCTAAAGCCCAGCATGAGCTCAATCTGGCCACGGGAGTTAAAGACAACAAAAAAATGTTTCTGCAAATATATTAACAGTAAGAGGAAGGCCAGGGAGAATCTCCATCCCTTCCTGGATGCGGTGGGAAACATAACTACTGAGNTGGGAAACATAACTACTGAGGATAAGGA
>VWZZ01004394.1:0-120440 GCA_013399095.1 Psophia crepitans
TGGAGTAAAACCACGACAAATGGGGTCTCTAATGAACGCCTTTACAACAACAACTAGCAGAACCATCATTTCCTGGTTATTCTGCTGCACAGAGCCTCAGACACTGCAGTACTGAGAAGCATGAAAGTGTGACATATGTGGCCTTCACATAGTTCCAGTTAGATGGCTCACAAAAGGATCCATTAAAAAAAAGTAAATGAGCATAAAGCTGCCAATTTAAAGTTGTGAGGGTACTGGTATGCTTTGAGTCCTAGATGGAGGTAAGAATTTGTTTAGTCAGGTGTCGTAATCTTTTGTTAAGATCAGTGAGTCCTTTCTGAAAATGGAGCAGTGTGTATGGTAGATTTCATTTGCCTGCATAGAATAGGCAGAAGAACAGGCAATTACAAAGTCATGATGTTACAAGTAGGTGGCTACCTCCTACTTCAGTTTCGAAAGAGACCTTACTCAGAGTCTGTGAAAGATTGTGTCCATATGAGAGATAAGCTCTTTCCTGCACTAGACTGTGAAAGTGTTACCCAAAATTTCACATTTGGAGTGTGGTCCAGTTGCAGTGAACCTTATGAGAACAGTGTGTACTGGATTTAAAGCCGCATTTTTAAGATTGAAATGGTAATTTTTTTCCTCTTGATACAAAGAAATGCAATAGATACCTATCTTCCAGCACCAGCCTTAATGAATTGGCTTTGGATCAAGTACAACAAACCCAGTTCCTAGTCTTAGATTTGGATGAATGTTAAATCCACTCAGGTAGCAGATCATATTTAAAAATTAACAACAGATTTGTCCTCCTCATTCTTCCACAGTTAATTGCCAACAAATTCTGAACTACTGAACTTTTTCAGGCCTGCAGTATTGCACAACTCAGATCAAAACTGGGATGTTTGTAGTTGTGCTCTGTGAAATTGCTATTTTTGTTGGCCTCAGGAGGAATGGTGTGAGGGCAAACAGTTGCAGATTTTGGTGCAAGCAAAAGCATCTCTTGATCATACCTTCATTGTGGTTCACATGGCTCAATTTCTGGTAGCCTCTTACAACCATGTAACAGCGTGGGGCATTAAAGTATTTTAGTATCACGTGCTGTCTTAACATTCTCAGGCTGAATGTTTATTTCAAGTTCTAAGCAAGATGTAAATCTTCACAAACCATTTCCAGGAGCTTTGAGAGCAGGTTGAGCTGTCTATGAGAGTGTAATCTTTGTTTTTCTCCTTTTATGACTGGGTTTCTTCACCAAGATCTGCAGAATATTCAGTGTTCTCAGTAACTCCATTGTGCTGGCTGTAGCAAGCATTGATTGCTAATGCATTCATCAACTCTGTGACACCTTCTACAGCTGTTGGTGCGGCTTTTTCTGTTAATTTTTTCTTCAGTTCAGCTCCTTTGCTGTTTAGGTGGTTCTGTATTTTAATGGTAACGGCGTAGTCTGCAGCGTGTGATTGTAAAACTCTTATTAGCATACTTGAGTTTAGAAACAAGAGACTTCAGATGGCGTTATCAGAGTAGAGACAAGTTTGAAAAGTTATGGTCACTTTAGCATTTTAATGCATGGTTTTCACTGTGGAGTCTGCTCCCTTGAAGATATATTTGTAAAATTGCATGTAAAAGAAGCAACTAAATTTCAGCCAGAAAAATAGAAGGGAGTCCTTTGCCAACTTATCGTTCTTGCCAGTCACTGCAGCACAGAAAGGCACTGTATTGTTTACAGATCCACGTAACGCATACCAGAATGCAAGCTGACATTCTTTGTGGTTATAGGTAAAACGTGTGTGCATGTGTTGGCAGAGCTAGTCAAGTCTGACAGGCAACACCTTGCATATGTTTGCTACCCAGAGAGTTGCAACATAACTGCTATGAATTCAGAACAGATGTGGCTGAAAACACATTTGAATTGATAGAGCAGTGCTTTCTTAAGCTCTGAAATTCTTACCTGGCTTTTAAACCCCATATGATTTTACCTGAGTAAAGTCAGAGTAAAAACACCGTTCCCTATTCAACTGCTTATTCATAGCCAATTAGTAGAATACCAACTATGTTCTTCATTATTAAGCATCCAAGCATCACATGTTTCACAAAACTAAGTAGTTGTAAGCAGTTGACATCTAAAAGACAAAATAAACTGGATAAAAAGATAATGCCAGCAAATAAAGTGACTGAGAACCACTCCACACACTTTTCCCACTCAAAATAATTGTTGAAATGCATCTTTCAGAAGGGCCTGAGCAAGGCTGAGCAGGGCATTCAGACACCACCACAGTCCTTGCTAATGGGCAAATGTTGGTGGCTTTAGACAGATTCTGATCTTTCTGAAACCTCTGAAAATCTGAGTGAAAGTCTGCTGCAACCAAAGAAAAGAGTAACTTGTCTTTGTAAAGCTCTTCATAATTTTCCAGTACACTTTTCAGCATTGCAAAACACACACTGGTTTTGTAGCTTCGCTTCTGTAAGACGTTTGCACTGGAAGATAAGTCTGCTGCAGGCAATTGTCTATGTCAGCTGCTGAAGCTAGTGCGCAGTTTCAAGTGAAAAAACTGGCACAGCTTAGCTTATGCTGCATCTGAATATTCTCCTAATTATTCCTGATTATCCTAACAGGTTTTTTTTCCCTTCTTTTGAAGGAAATGGCTGCACTTTTGCAGCTATTTAAATTCCAATTTGTACCATCATTTCACTTTAGAATTCATATTAAAAATAGGACAGCCTTAGAACGGTCTTCTGAGAAATTGAGTGAGCTGGACATTGCCTAGCTTGTGCCTTTTTGGTTTGGAAAACAAGCCAGTTTTCAGTTGCTGTTTCTTCTTTGTGACTTTTATTTCTGTACTTCTGGGTTCTATTCTGACTGATTATTTAGAAGGATGACACTAGTCTTAATTAACTAGTGTTAAGATGATAAAACAGCTTAAAAGCAGTTGGTCTTTGCTTAAACATAGTAAGGAAATGGAAAAACTCTCCAAAGATTCTAATTTGTTTTTCCAGGAGGCAGGAAAGGGCAACCATTTTCACTATCTGGCCAGTTATCAAATAGAGAATAATGTGAGATAGGAGCTTAGTTTCTCTGACTAATGTAAGTAACAGAGGCCACTGATTTATGCAAATGCAAATAACTGAATCTTTGGGAGACGGAAAAATATCTGGAGAAAAGTCTGATAAATGCTTCGTTCTCGAAAATTATACTTTTTGCTAAATTTTTGTACAAAGAAGCTGATCAACTTTAATCAGCTCTGATGGTTGCTATCAAAGCCAGGAAGTACGCGATCCAGTCACTTTCTATCCTGGTAGATTTGTGGTGTTTTTCAATTCTAACACATTGCCTTTTCATTTAAAAGAAAAAAAAACAGACCAAAACCAACCAACCAACCAACCAAACACAAAGAAAACCCCATGCAAAAAACCAACCACAAACCAAAAAAAACCCCAAAAAACTTTGAGAACATTTAAAGGTGCTTCTAGGCACATCTTAGTTCCTTCTGTACCTGGGAGGTAAAAAGCCTTGGTCTGATTCTTTGGATCATGTCTGTATTTCTGTAGAAAGAAAAGGAGACCATTAGGTAGATTCTGCAGCATTTTTCCTTCAGTAGTTCCTTGGATTTCTGTGTTCAGTTTTGTGATGCTGTAACTTTACCTGTGTTTCCTTCTGCTCCAAGCACAGCTGGTGAAACAAGAATCATACATTGTTAAATTGCCCAACAGTCTTATCGTGAAACGGGTGGCTTGTGCAACAGGAGTTTTTACAGTCAATTCATATTTCAAGGCTTTTTGTGTATGGATCTCATCAGGAAGTGAGTGAGACAATAAGAATTTGGAGTTGTGGTACCAGCATTCCCAGACGCATTTCTTTATTCCATATGCAGAAACAAATGTGTAAAAACCATTTGCAAAATTACATTACATTTTCCAAGTTATTTTTCTGTTAAATATTTTAACCAAAATTGGACATGTGTGGCTAGCTACAGATACAAGGCCTTTTTCTCCCCTTTAACCACGTTTGCATTGCCTCATAGAGAAACTTGTGCAAAACTTCTGTACCAGATTGTTGTTCCTACAATGGCAGAAGGACATAGCAGGATTTGAAAGAACATCATTATTGGGTAGATCCTGAGACCCTGCCACCCACGCTATTCATGGTGAGTGGTGCAAATTTCTGTAACTCCACTGAAGTAGCTCTGACAGCTAACAGTGGCTGTCTGCTGTAACTGACTCAAGAGGGTTACTCCCACTCCCACTAATGTAGAAAAGCTGTAGTATTCTAGTATCCAAAGCTGTGAACTTAGCCTTACTTAAAGTAGCGCACATTCAGAAATTAATTTGGCTACTCTGAGAAGTGCTGGGTCAAGTACAATACATCAAAGCCAAAATTTTCCACTTGTTTTAACTTGCTTTCTGATTTAGATCTCTAAGCTGCCAAAATCAGGATATGACAATGCATATTTAGGTGCCCAGTTACAAAAAACAAGTTCTGTGTTAGAGAGGACATGTATTTAAATCCCAGCCAAGAAATCGCAGTGGAGTGTCTTTTGACTCATGATTTTTGTAGTAAATTGGCAAAGTTAACTAAGAATCATCATTCTAATTTTCTTTGTTTGAAAGCATAAAGAACTGAACTAAAGTTCACAGAATTTTGATATTTTCACTTGATCTTTTAGTCTTGCATTTACAAAGACATATTTTGCATATTCCCAAACCTGTGTGGAAATAAGTGAAGTTAAAAAATTATGCTGTTCAGCAGATTAGAACTGCTGATGTGATTTTGCAACTGCTAGCCTTTTTTTTACAACTGGGCAGAAGGGGACATCTGCTGCCAGAGAGAGGCAATGCACTGAAGCCACTTGAGTTCATGCAAAAAATGTTGTAGGAAAGTAAAAACAACAGTTCAACATGCTTATCTGACACATTTATGCCAGACTCCAGGAAAGATCTGAGGGTGTTTTTTGTGTGTGTGTGTCTATGTCTGTGCGTGTGTAGCTGGAAACCATTTCTTGATTCATTCACCTCAGAGCTGTAAGTAGGGCTTGCTCACCCGGATGCTTCAAAAACTGTTAAAAGGGATGGTTATGTTCTTTGTATAGCTGTTGCAGTCCCTTAAAATCCTGAAAGCCCTTTCACTCAGCCAACTGCTAGCCCAACCCTAGAGGGCTCCTACATGGAACAGCTGTGTGTTGCGAGTGAGCAGCGGGACCAGAAGTTATCAGTTTGGGTCTGACCTGGCAGTGGTCCTATTGCAACTAAATTAATTTTAAAGTGTACGTATATGTTAACAGTCTTGATCCAGTCCCTAGCAAGTGTATCAATGGGTAAAAGTAATACTGACAATCCTTTCTTAAATCTATTCAGTGCGGAAAGGACGTCAGAGCAATAGTCAGAGGGACTTTAGATTGGCACACACTGGTATTTCACTGGAAAAATGACGCACTATTTATTCCTGGGACCTCGACTGTTTGTAGTTATGTAACTTTCAGATGGCACAGTTATGTTAGTTTTCCATTTGGAAAATCTGTACTGCTGTGTCTATCGTTAGACAGTTGCTGAAACTTCTTTCAGACATGCATTTCTCTCTTTCTTTTTTAATGGTGTTTACTCTTTGAGGGGGCTAAGAAACTGCATTTCCTATGAGTAAGAGTATTCCTATTAATAAGGGCATTTAACGTAAAAGTCAAGAGACAAACAAGTTACTGTAAAGGCAAAAGTTAAGACGTTGAAAAGAATTGCGTTACTCGTGTCTGCCAGGGGGATTTTTGAAATAGCTTTTGACTTCCCAGTGTAACACGTCATCCATGTATTCACAATCACAGTTGTAACAGCATTTCATGTAGTATACCAGTGAAAATATTGTGGCAGTCAGAAACTTTTTCATCTTAGCTAGGTAAAGCAATTTCAGAGACGGCTAAACAAATTAATCACAGGGTTCAGAAAAAGATGTAAAAATTATACTGGTGCTCTGAACTATATGGGCTGGCTCTGTTGTGGTGTTTTTTACACTGTATTTCAAGAAAACAAAAAACAAAACAAAAACTCCAGACAATCAAAACCAACTAAAAACAAATCACCAAAAACCTAAACCCCCAAACTTTAGGAGAAGGTTCAAGACACCACAAACTCACCCTCTTTGCTAGATGTTGATCTTGATGTGATTACGTGTATTTCCTGTGCAAGAAAGATGGGACATTAATGACAGAAAGAAGCTGCATACACCACAAAATTAGGCTACCATATAGATCTATACATAGATCTTAACCTACATACTGCTCAAAAATTGAACATGTCACTGCCTGGTGCCTTGCACCTATAACACTGAGGTAATTGTGTGTGTCTGGCTTTCCACATGAAACTCAGGGTGTTGGGGTTTGATCTCTGACACTGCTATGGGTGGGGATAAGGCCATCTTCCACCCACAAGGTAATACTGCAGTTGCACTCAGGAGGCTCTTGAGGTGTGCTCAGCCACCCACAGAGGGAACATTGCTGACTTGGTGATACTTGTCAGTTTGAGTCTGAATTAATTTCCCTTTTTCGGGGGCCAAATATCTGAAAAGTTAAATTTCTACATGTGCTACAAATATCCCCAACAACAAAAGCAAATCCTCTTGCAAACAAAACTGTCTACAGCATGTTTCCTCCCTGGGGGAGATATGAGAATACAAACAACATATGGCAGATGTTAGCCACGCTGTTTTAAACCCTGACAGGAGCTCAGATGCTGTGGGGATAGGTGCTGAGTGAGAACACACAAGCAATAGAAATGTGGTCTTCTCCAGGTGATTCCTGAGGGCTTGTTGCGAGGTGCTGAAATGGAAAGATGCGCCGATGTTGCATAAAGCTTTTATGCTGGGGTTGTAGGGTAATAGACTGTTGAAGGTGGAGCTTAATATGTGAAGGATCATTCATTGCCTCTTTTTTATTATTCAAGTTATAGCAGTTGGCTTGCAAACATTTACTGGCTGTTTAATACATTCATATTTAATATAAACTAGAGGGTTTTCTTGGTTTTCCTTGCTTTTTTTTTTCGAGGGCGTGGGTTGTTTGTTGGTAATTTTTGCAGATGCAGGAGAGTTGGGATATATTTTTTTTTAGCATTATTGATCCATGTTATAGTCAAGGAATTAGTAAAAAAATTATTCGGGTGAAGAAAAGGGGGGTGGGTGGGTGGAAGGAAATTGCAGATGCCAAATTTCATTGTTGGTAATAAGTGGGGACCAGAATGAAAAACAAGCTGTTATCTAATTACAGGCCCAGTTTTCAGAGTGAGACAGTCAAGACAGTTTTCCATTCTTATGAAGGATTCATTGTATTTTCTTAAAGGACAGCAAACATGAATGTCCTAAAGCAATGAATGTCCCAAAGCAATGAATGTCCCAAAACCATCATCTTTTATCCTTAATTAAACTGCCAATTATCTATACTGTCAAGAGCATTTTTTCAATAATATTTTAAAAAGTAAAAAGAACTAATTGAGGGAGGAAGATTAAACCATAAGGGATTAACTGCCAAAACCATTTCACTGGAAAAATATCATTCCTGTATCTGACATACTGCCCTACATTCTTTGTGTGGCTAATAATTCATTCCTGACTGTCCTGCTATGAGGCATGTTATCTTAACCATGACTCCTTCCTTCCATTCTCCAACATTTGGCGTTTCTGCTTTTTGATGATCACCCCTCACCCTCCCAGGTTTAATACAAATATCTTATGACAGCTTACTCCCCAGATAAAATCTTAGTTTGCACACACACATATATGTATATCTTCCAGCACACTAATTACTTTTCTCTTTGACCTCCTGCAAAACATTAGTCAAGAATGTTCTCAGCAATTTCTGCAGTTAGTCATGCTGTGAGCAACACTGCTTTGCCTCTATTTTCTCAAGACTTTTAGAAGTGATGCAAATATGTCTGACCCAATGCTTCCTAAAAGGATCAGGTTATATCAGTACTAATCTCATAGTTATTGGAAACTACAGGTGTGAGCAGTGACTTAAAAATGTGCTAACTTTGGACTGGTTTAGCTAGGGACATCTTTTATGGTTATACAAATCTTTTATGGTTGTGCAAATGCTTTTAAAGAACACTGTGCAAAAGGAACAATGTAAAGTAGTAATATCCTGTTATCAGAGGGTGTGAGTAGATGTGGCAATCCTTGCTTTAAAAAAAAAGTGATGTTTAATTTGAAACTAAGCTAGATTGTCACCTTATGAGGGCAGAGTAGGAGATTTCCTTGTACATTTACCATGTGTGTGTACACAGATCAGCCAGGGAACAACAGTTGCATCTGTTTCCTTACCACCTTAACTGCCCTGGGTAGTCCCATTGGAAAATGCAGGTACGTTATCTGAACTCTTTGTTTTGTAGTACTGACACCGTAGAAAATAATCTTCACTTTTTCTTAAAAACTTGTGTCTCAAATTTTCCTAAAAATGTGTGTCTTCAAATTTAACATCAGTTCTGATGCAAATATTTTTTTATATAAGTTGAATTAAGTTGAATTGGTATCCCCTGATCTTAAGCCAAGGTAGGTTTGAATTTAGTATTGCAGATATTTTTTTCATGCTGTAGAATACTATTATGGGTAGAAATATCAACAGAAGCTTGTACAATTTAGATAATTTACCATTAAATGAAAACAAAGAAGATAAAAAAAATACGCTCTTCTATGCAAGTATCTGCAGAATCATGACAGATGACAGAGCCTGCACAATCTAAAACCCTAGGTTGCTCAGAGAATCTGTAACTTTGCTGTGATGTAGTCTCATGTACTTTACAGAAATTGAGAAATATCACCTAAGCTTGGAGGCAACAAAAAGTCATATTTTCCAGTGTACTGGTTGTTAATATAGTTTTTAAGAATTTTGGTTCAGTGGCATCCATGTTCAGTCTGTGACACATCTGTAGTGCTTAAAGAACAAGAGGAAAAATGTTTCATTTGAGTGGCACTTTTTCCAAGAATCCAATCTACAAATAGATAGGTATCTAAGGTATGCCTGGGACAGAACAACAAAGTGTCCTGTTCCTGGAGAACTGAACAGCTTGCTTCCCCAGGCACTAGTTTCCTCTAACTATCCTTTTTCTATACACAAAATACATCTGTCTACTTCACACAGAACTTTGATTGGCTTTGTACAGCAACCTGGTCATAACAGGAATCTGAAAGTACTGCAAAATGCGAGGACAGTTGTACAAACACAAACCAGCCTTGTTGCCCCCTCTAAATCCCTCATCAGATCATCCTCTGCACCATGCCAGCATAGAGCGTTTTTGTTAGTTAGGCAGCTGCTGCACTGTGATGGCTTCTGTTATGCAGACCAGTCTGTCTGTCTCCCACACTCTGTTAGTTGTATTCAGCTGCTGTCACATTGGTCCCTTAGATTTCTAGCTGTTCGGGGCAAGGACCAGCTAGTTTTTAGGTAGGGCTGTTGCCTGGTTACAGTATAAGACCCGATGCACAATGAGGAACTACTGTGTGCTGCTGAAGTGCAAAAACACAGCAGGGCAAAGTGCTAAAGGATTAGCTATCTATAGGTCATCTTGAGTTGCAGGTGCACAGGTTATGCAGCTGTCTGCATTTGCACATCTGAATGAGCCTCTCTCTTGAAAATGCAGAACAAGGACTTCAACTGATACAAACTTTTCACTGCAGCACCTAAAAAGATAGTTTCCCAAAGCTGTTGGTCTGCCTTATCTTCCCAGGTTTGAGGGCTGGCAGTTAAGAAAGTCAGTGTACTCTAAAAAGGCTCTTTTTGTCATGAAGTGCAACCTCATTTTATGTGTTAACCCACTCTTTCCCACTCTTATTAACCTTTTACTGAACATCTGAGAAATCCACCAAATATCATACCAATACATTGGTATAAGGAGAATTCAAAATATTTCTTAAGTCACTTAAATCCTCTTAAGTCCTCATAAAACTAAATTTTATCCTGCCAATATACTCTCAAGTGTCAGGTTTGTTTGAGGCCATAGCTGAACTGGTCACCCTCCTCTCTGTGCCCTCAGTCGAAAATGCACACCTAGCTGCAGCTGAACTCCCGCATATTAAAATGGCCCAGTTTGGATAGCCTTTCCTTCCTGGGCTGGAGACTAGCAGCTCATTCCTGAAGCCATGTATGTATTTCAGTTGAGCACTGACACATGGGAGCCATGGCCAGTTTAGCTAATCTACTTTAATCTACCAGTGTTTGTAGATGAACACCCATTTATGTGTGAATTACTAAAACGAAGAATAAAGTCGCTTAAAAGCTAGAAAGGGTTGTGCTTCTCAGCCTAATCTAAACATAGCCATGATTTCAGGAGCTAATAACAAGGTTTACAAGTCTCCAAAGTGAAATGAGTAGACTTTGTAAATTCAGTTGCACAGTATTTCTTCCCAGTCTTTCTTGACGAAGTCTCTCTTGAAAACTTATGCAAGGAAAGATGGAGCTGGGAAAGTATTAAAATGATCTAATGACGTTGCTATCTCCTATTTCTATGGTTAGCTTCTAGCTTAAAGGGAAAGAAATGTTACTGATAAGTAATAACATGCACGTGCATTGACGGTTCACATTGCAGTCTTAGCAGCTTTCAAGCTTGCAGAGTCGAACCTGACAAAACCCTGCACGGTTCACATCAGCAGCAAATTAGGTCTTTTTTGTTAAATAGCTTCTTATGTTTACCCAGCCTATCTCAAATATATTTTAAGTCTATATTGCTAAAGACTGATCTGGTATTACCAGAGAAATGAACTAGAATTATCAGATCTAAACAGAGCTACATACTCTTAGTTTCAGTCACTCAATTTTTTTTTTCTTGTTAATGATTTTTGCAGAACAACAATGATTTGACTTCATTTCATCAGGATGAACTGAGGATTTTTCTGTAAAATTGTTGTGCTATGTTTTTGCCACTAGAGAGCAGATTTGCACTATAAAGTTTAATGTATCCTCACGAGAGGTGTTAAAGGGCTGGGAATAGCATTATGTCAATAAAATTTCAAATACAGTCACCTGGTAATATGCATGTATGACTGTCGTCTTCTCAGACGGACTTCAGTTTCTTCCCTGATTATTATAAATTGATTCATTCAGAAACTGTAACGCTGTTTGAGGATTGTACTGTAATGTATGTTTGAGGACTTCAGTGGAACTCTACAATTCTCTTCATGTTAACTTGAAATTCAAGAAATAACAGAACATTCCTTCATCCTGTTTCAAGTGTGTTACCCTGGTAAATGTATGAACTGATAGAGACTGATCAGCTCAAATTAGTTTATGTCTAATTCTTAAATTTTTCACTGCCTTAAACCAACCTTCCTTTACTTGGATGTTCCATTAAGCTGTATAGACACCTCTTGGCTGTTGAGGTATTGCAAAGTGTGTGTGTGTGGGGGGAAGGGGATTTCTTAGCATGTTTTTAAGCTTTCTGACTATCTAAAAGGAACAAAGACTTTGCAAAACCAGAAGAGGGAAGCTCAGAAACCCTGTTTGTTGTCCAAATATACCACAAAACTGTAATATTTGGGGTATAATCCTGAGTCTGTTAAAATCAGTAGTTGTGCTAATTCTTCGGTAAAATAGGTGTAAGCCCAGATTTTACTGTGGAGCAAATATCCTTACACCTATTGCATTCCTTAATTGAGGACAGTTAATAGATATCAAAAGTGGTATTAGAAGTTTAAAGGTATTTTTCTTGCTTCACTAGCACAGCATGGGGAAAAAAGTGCTGCTGAACAAGGTCACAGACTGACATGATCAGTGTAACAACCAAGTTTCACTGTCCAACAGTGATGTAACCCTTTCATTATTATATATATGCAGTACATATTATTCATGTGTAGTTTGTTAACTGGTTTAGGAGCACAACTTTTAATATCCTGTGATCACACACTGCAGGATGTTTGAAGAACTTAAACAATGAAGTTTTCTTCCGTTCAAGTTTCTTCATTGTGTTCCGTCAACTCAAACACACATAATGCTGGTAAAAGGCAGTATTATAGCTCTGAAGATTTGAAAAAAGATCTGTTTCACAGGCAGAGAATGTTTTAAATGTCCCATGAACTCAGTTAGCATTGCCTCACAGATTCTAAGAAGTACACAGAGGGTCTGACCCATATTTCAGCTGTGTAGCTGTTTGTCACATGTGGCTTGAATAGTAAGAGCCACAAAAATTTCAAGTTACATTTTAGTTATCTATGAGTTATGTGACAGATCCCCTCTGTGAGGGAATTGAGAGAAGTGTTCACTTCACTTAATCCTGTTAAACTAAAAAAATTGATTAACATATTCTTGTACGTTCTCAACATATGCATGTTCTGTGTTTTATGTCAAACTACTATGGGAAACCAAATTAAGTTGAGATGTGTAAACATGACTAGGAAAAAGAATTCAAATTCATATTCTCAGAAAACTTCAGCTGTAAAAGCTTACGTAACTCAGATATTCTAACATGCTGCTGCCCCGCATTCATATTCCCAACCACACTCTCACTATTCTTGCCTTTGGATATCTACTTTCTACTGAAAAACAAGATGACTGGCAACAAAAGGCATCTCTCTCTACTGCCGAGGAAGATACAGCTTCTTGTCTGCTGTAAAATAAATAGAAATTATGTCAATGCTGTTTAAATACCATGGCTTACATGATATCCTGATAGCATTTTAAGCAAGGCTGAATGTCACCATGAGTAACAGAGCAGACTGGTAAGATCCAGTTCTCTAGCAGTTCAGAAACGAGGCAAGAAAGAATCATTGAATATGGCTCTTGTCATACGAGGTACAATGAGATGATGTCTCATTTTCTTTCTTCCTAAACCATCAAACAATTGGTTTATTTCCCTAGCTATTATTTATAAAACATCTTAGAGTTTTAAATAGATTAGCTTATGTCACTGTCCTTATATAGCGATTTCTCTACCTGTGAGTGAGATCTGATTATTCTATAACCAGACTCACACAACAGGAACCCTTGGTGATGCCAGCTAGTGTTCACTGAGGGGAGAACTGGCCTCCTCAACAGCTGCTGGCAGAATTCGCAGAGCAGCGCAGGTGGTAGCTGCTCTTATTCCTCTAAGGCAACTGTGTAATAATAAACATTAAGGAAGAAGACAAGCTTCAGCAAAATTTATACTAACCGTATTAGGACTCTCAGCTGGTTGTAGATGATATGCTTTAAGTATTATCACTTTGGTTACTTGCAATGCATACGGCCCTTACTACAAGGATGGAAGAAGGAACCAGTAGTTCGTGTTAATCATGTGCCAAAGCTGATGAGGCTAGTCTTAAGTGTGGCCAGCTCATTAGAAACCAGCTGTTGCCCTTAAATACTTATAACAGTAGAAAGTATGTTTGGTGTAAGTCAAAATGGTTCTTTAACAAATTAACTTTTGTGCACCAATAAAATCGTATCTATGGTGCTGAGTAAGCAAAGTATTACGGGTCTTAGTTATAGTTACAGGATGTGCAACTACCATTTCTTCCCCACTTTGACATTAATCACAAGAAAATGGGACCAATGCTCTCTGATTAGAGGCTTTATCATTATGGCCATCAACACAGTGGGAAATTCTGATTTCTCATATTGCAACAGAAAAAAAGGAAGCAAAATACAGCTTCCTCCTGTCTTACACTATCCAGCTGAATTTTTCAATGCTTGCTGCTTTGCAGAAGCTAATGTGCTTATGAATTACTTCTTATTTAGATATTCACATTTACAACTTAGACAAAGGTAAGTTGTTACACAGAATGATGCTAAGTTCTGAGATGCAGTGGTTCATTGAAAGTGAACCAGCATGTGCTGTAAGTTTTGAAGCAAGCTGGAGTTCTTGCTGCTCTTCCTTCTACTCCGTTTGCCACTTTTGTCTGTCATTCCTAGTGCAGTTTTCGTCACAAGATGAGTTAGAAAGGAAACGCTGAGCTCAGACACCCACAGATTTTGGAAAAATAGATCTGCAACTAGTCAGAAGCTTCTGCTCATTGCAGGAAAGTGTGATTTCTTCCTATAGTGTCAACTCTTGCTATTCCAGACTGATACTTGAGATTCAAGGAAAAAAATAGTAGAGTCTATTTTAAACTTTTGAATGTTGATCAAGAGCTACCATCCAGTGACCTAGTTCCAGCTGAGAACAGTCTTGAAGGATTTTTGATTCTTTTTAATATCCCTGCTTTTGCTGTGTGCAAGAAATTTCTAGGAATATGTCATAGCATTGGCTTTGTGCTTCTGTCTTAAGATATACAGTTACACAGTGTGAAACAGTGTGTTATGAGCCTCCTAATAACAGCAAATAAAAATGATAAACCTGGCTTTCTTCATGGAGTAGTGGTCTTCAAGACTATCATCCAAAGGTAACTAATATTAAGATAAACAAAGCCATCTTGAGGTATTTCTACTATTAAAATGCCAGACTGCAGAGACACACTGGCAATGTAATGTATTAATTATCATCTATTGGAATATGCTAACTAGGGAAATTGTGTTGGACATGTTCAAATTTAATCAGAATAGATAATCTTTATTTGATATGATTTATGCAGATTCTTTGGTTTGGTTGAAAGTTGTCATCTGTGCTTGTTTCTTAAACCAGGGAGGACTCCAGTAGAAACTTCGGTAAGGATCCTAGCCTTTTTTATTGGCCCTCCTGTGAGGGCCTTCATGCCTTAAGCATAGTGAATATTGGTATGCATATTGATGTAGTGCAATACTTTGTTACAGTACTGATGACTCTTCTTTTAACCTTATGTTGATGTTAGGTAGAAGGTCTGTCATGTATATGATACTACTTTGAACTGCTGTGCAGCAACTAACGCATTAGCCTGGAACTCAGAGACTAAGGTTTGATTCTCAGCACAGCTGCATACTTGTAAGTGTCTCAGTCTGCTTTCCCTCTCAAAGAAGTACAGATACCTCTCTGGAGAGACACATCATATGACATTGAGGAACTCACGTGCTAGGGAAGCAGCAAAGATATTTAACATCGACTACCGAATTTAAATGTCTGCACTGAAGAGCTAGCAGAGGAAGGAGCATTAATCTCTCTTTACCTCATAGATGTTTAAGTACATTGAAATAAGTCTCCTGTATTAAGTGGGGGAAGAAAAATCCCCACAGATGATATATGTTCTGCAAACTTTCTTAGATTCATAGCATACAAAAAAGAAAACTGTAGTTTTGTTCATCTGACATACCAGTATATTTTTACGGCGTTTTTCAAAGATTAACAACTGCATTTCTAGGCAATATTTCTAAAATATTTCTATTCCAGTACAATTTCAAACAAATAAGTAGTATTATCTGCCACTACCAGCTGTCATATTCCTAGCACACTTTCATGCACTTCACCATCTACTTGTTTATGTGGGCTTAAAATTATATACGTTTTTTTGCTGAAAATAGAATCTAGGTCATTGTTTTGTTCTGTACCTTAGACTTAAGCAATTGCCTAATATCAGAGTTATTTGGTACTTTGTGTAGAGCTAATTCTCAGATGTCACAGTCTTTTTCCTTTGAAGCTAATGGAAGAGTTATTTTTAAACCAGTAAGATATTTAAAAAGCCCTGTGAACTTCCTTTCAAACAGTGCCAGTTTAATTTGTCTATATAACCTCTTTGTTCTTTTTATCACTTATTAAACACACATGATTTACAGTATGTAGTGTTGTGTAATGGTGCTTTTGAAGAAATACTTTTAAAAGTCTAGTAAAAGAGTGATTGCATGAAATAAAAAGCCTTCTGCCTACTGGGGTTCACTCATAACTTCAGAAGCTTAAAGATTATTTTTTTTTCCCTTCTTCTAGACAACTCTCTTACCTCCACACATCGAAGGGCCAATTCTGCTTTGTCTTGCCTAGGTCACTTCTTCCAGAAGAGACCTAGGAGGACGGGCAAGTCCCTACACAGACAGTTCTGGAAAAGTCACTATGAACCTGTGCTTAGGCCCCTAAATAAAGTTTAAAAAAATTTTAAAAAGGCCCTTTGGGTGTTAGTCATTTACTAATGAAATGGTTTACATTTGTACAGTGTTAATGATTCATGACCATGATTAATTTACACAAACCTGGGAAAAAGGACATAAATCCTTATTCTTTTATCATTGAGCTCACTTGACCCTGATATCTGAAAAGTTTCAGGGTTTTTTGAGAATCCATGGCTATATGCTTTAGCCCTTTATTGCATTTAAAATAAGACTTAAACATAATTATCACTAAAATCCAGAGCAACCTCCATCTGAATGCTGTGTAAGTGAAAAGGTGACCTCACTTGGATGCTTTCATAATTAAGCTCTTTAAAACTAGAACATGCATTCAAGAAATGCACCAGTCCTAATGGCTCAGGTGGTGTGTTGAACTGTACTGGAAAGCCTGGCGTGTTATACCTGCTCCCAGGTTATTAAAGTGTAGCACTGCAGGTTTATGACAAACTGCAGGGTCAGCCCAGATGCAAGCAGCAGTGGCTTCTACCTTGGTAATAGTGAAGTCTACCCCCCTGAACTTTATAATTGTCAACAAAAAGTCTTTGTAGTCTTATTTACCTCCTGTGCTAAGCAGAGACAGCAAATACATGAAGCCCAGCACAGCAACACACCTTGAAGTATACACCAAACCAGGATGTACAATGTAGCTATCAGGGGGGAAGAGGATTTTTCCAACTCAAAAGCAGTGAAGGTGCTATGAGTTGCTGGTGCTGTTGCTCCTGTTAGACTGGGGTGTCGGTGAAAGCTGTCATAAAGAAGTAAGGGATTCAGGATCATCTGTGTAGTTCCTGGAAGGTCAAACTAACCAGGACAAGGTGAATGCAGAGTGTTCTTCTTCCACCTTGTCTGATGCTGCCACTAAGCAAGGGGGAAAATTGTTTTACTGCCAAAAGAAAGCAAAGGTGTCATGACTGAGGTGTCTTCCAACCTTAAGGTATTTTCCAACCTTAATGATTCTATCATCTATTCTGTGATCTATGCCTGTTGTCTAATACTGGTTGTGAGAAGCCCTGGATTATGGGTCCTGTTTCCAGGCTCTGGTTTTTGTTTGTTGAGTTTTTTCCTTTTGTTTTTAGGAATGTCTGGTCCAAAAATCAGGTTTTAGTGTTAAATTGGGCTATGAAGGCTATGATGAGTGAGCTTGAAGACATACTAGAGGCCCGATATGTATTAGAGAAACCAAGAACTGGTTAGTTTTGGTTGTCATCCTGCTTTTTAGTAGCTTGTCAGCTATTACAGAACAAACAATAGAGTCATCCTTACATCCTCTAGTCTATTCCTTTGAGAAACTATAAAAAATGTGGGTTTACTGCATTGTTAACCTGGAGGACATCCTCCTTTCTTGGGTGCCAAATACATGTGGTTTTTTTGGCAGCCTTCCATCCTACGCTGGTTTTGAAAGGATATTTGGCTGAATCTTGTCTTGTATCAGCATTTAATTCACCTTTGTCCTTCTGAGATTAAGGTTTAAACCTATCAGTAAATCTGTTATCTATCTCAGTTTCAAAAGCAATTGCTACATGGAGCTGACAAAATACTCCATCAAAAAACTGGGCTTTGGTAGAAATCTGAGAGAAACTCATCATTTCTAGTAACTCTGCAGGGGCAGTAACTAGTAAAACAAACATAACTATCTCACCCTTGAACATCTTGTGTTCAGCTTGTATTGATGAGTCAAGCTCTTTTCCTGCATTCCAGAATTAAGTCAAGATTATTAGCTAAACCACACATGTCCTTTCCCACCAGGCAATTCATAGTATTGTAAGTACTGTAAGTACTGTTTAATGCACGATCCATAGCCTAAAATACTGCGGAGAACCAGGCTGGCTGTCTATCCCTTATTTATTCTAGCCAAACCACATGAAATGCTGGGTTAAATGCTACATCCAGCTATTCCCAAATTATGTCACTATTATGTTACAGCTCTGTCTCAGCAAAGATGACTAAGCATTTTTAACGGTGAAATAATTCCCTAAATTGTAACTTAGCTATAGAAAGTGACATAGATTGCCCAGAAATTACAGTGGTAGGCAGGAGGAAAGAGGAGTGATGCAACTACTCATCTTCCACAGGTTTCTCCCTGTTTTTGCGTTGTGGTTTGGGTTTTTTGGTTGGGTTTTGGGGGTTTTTTTTTTGGGTTGGGTTTTTTTTTTTGATTGGTTTTGCCAGTCTTCCAAGATGTTTCCATTAAGCAACACATGAGATATTTTAGTTGCCTGTGTGTCACTCTGGTGGCTTCAAACTTAATCTTCTCTAAAACTCTGAGGTCAATTAACATAACATGTCACCCAGCTGCTGATTGTGGTGACAAGTCTGTGAACCCAGACAGTTTGTCAGCCACAGCGGAGCTGCTCCAGATAATAGTAGATGGGAATCTAGCCTGCTTACTGCTTCTTATTACTGTGGTGTTTGTGGGAAGTGGAAACAGAAAGTAAGAAAATTCTTGTCCGAGCAGAATAGTTACCTTAATTGCCTGGTACAAATACGTAATGAGGTAAGTAGCAGAACCCATTTTTTTGCCAAAGCATCTCAATGATGCTGACTGATGCAGGCGAAGGACAGAATTCGTATCGGAATGATTGTATTAATGACTTCCTTCTTAAGGACTTCGTTGACTCAGATGAAATTTACTTATTGCTTCCTTTCCCTGCCAAAAAAAAATCTTGACACACACATGTTCATGTAGACTATCTAGGCATTTGGCTGCCTCAAGAAGTTTTAGCAATGTTAGCAGTAAGATTGTGTGTCATGTTTTTAAAAAATAGTATGTTAAACTATCTAGTAAATTCAATCTAGAACCTAATGTGTGGAAGTTTTATGCCTTGTGTTTATGGAGGCTGTCAGATTACATATCTGCAAAGGTCTTTTCTGAATCTGAATTAGTCATCATTACAAAGTTATCTAATTCCCTGTTTAAGGGCAGTGGAGAACTTATCACTAAATGTACTGATGTGGCAGCATGCTAGTTGTGTGATTTATGCAGGCAGTGGTTTAGAAGTGCTTCTCCTCCAGGTCCATTGACTTAACTTGCATAGAACTGGAGCTATTGCTGGAATAAGGTATATGAAACTGCAGGTGCTCAACTTCAGTACTTAGTTTTTACGTACATCCTGTGCAAGCATTAAATTTATGTGTTGGGTCACAGTACAATTTTACATACAAATGACAAATACGACGTTTTTAATGTGACTACAGTATTGAGGTACAAACTGTACAATTATACAGGTTTTTGTAAAACAAAACAAGAAAAAACCTACAAAACAAAAAACCCTAAACCATATAATTACTTAGTAGTACTACATAGCAATTAAAAATCTCTATGGGAAGTTGCAGAATATTATCGTATCCTTTCTTCCATTCATGCACCATTTACTTGCTAAATTTCAGTGATTTTTTTTCCTCATCACTGTTATACATGGAATTGTTGTATTTATAATGAATTTTGATCTTTCAGACTGGTTTTCTCCTTTTTAAAATCTTAACATTATGGGATTTTAAAGATTTAATGTTTTCACTGTTACTTTTTGAACTTTCACCAAGAAATAGCACTTAAAGCAACATTCTGTTTTGATGCTGTTCTTTGATTTCTTTTATCTAATTTTTCACAGAAGAATATAGAAGGCCTAGCTGACAGTTATCCGACAGTGCAAATTTTAAAATTGTGGAGTTTTTATTCAAAACTGTTTCTGGTTTGTAAGAACCATGCATGTTCCATGGCTCCCCAAAATCCTAGATAGACTGTTTTTACTGGTGAGCTTTGCAGAAGACGTAGTCCAATGGTATAAAAGGCTTTTCTTTTCTTCTTTAATAATAGGCTAAGAATTAGCTTAAGAAAACAAGTTCTGTAGTGATGTCTCATACTCAATCTTTAGCACCAACAAAGAAAGTGTGTGTTGTGTGCCTCTACTTTCCTGTATTTATAGTTCTTGACATTTTTTAGTATACATTTCAAGACAGAATGATAATATGCAGGAAATAATGCATAAACATTGTAGAATGTCAAGTTGTTGAACCTGTCTCTATAATATGGTGTGAAAGTGCTCCAGCCATTTTGCAAGATTCATATGGAATATTTTCTGCTCTATGTTAATAGTTTGAATAGTGAAAGGGGAGAGCCTGTCTTCCAACCATATTTCAAGGGCTGGGTTATGTGTCGTGTGTCTCTCCCCGCCCTGTAAAATTGTTAATGAGCTATTTACTTTCAATAGAATGTAATATTTTCATACTGGGTCACTACTGTCATAGTAGGGTAGTATCAGTTTGGGTTGTCCTACCTGAAATTTTGAAATGGTTATTTCAGAAACAAGTTGCATTTTCTGAAAATTATCTCAAGGGATGTCTAAAATCACCACTTAATTTAAATAATCTTAGCCAACAGGCTACCTGGATTTTCAATGCCCTTCATTAGTCTTCTCAGGATGACTCTACAAAAGATGTGACTAGAGTTACCCTGCAGTTAGTCTTATGCAAAACTTTTAATAACTGAGGAGTTTTGCATATGTTAGAACTATGAGAATGGAATTCATTTCTTTGTAATGTAGCTATGCTCATTAAAAGCTCTGTTTAAATGAATTTTAGCACTTACTTTGACTGTCACACAAAAATATGTGCAGTCTTCAAAGCTGTAATCTTGAACCTGACTAGAAGTAAACTTTTCTTGACATACAGTTTACTGCTTCTGACTTGGAATCATCCATCATGTCTACTTCCCATTTCTAGAAAAAGATTTTTTTTCCTCAAGTAGATGTTTTAATAAATACATAAATACATAAACTTATTTTTAATGTAAATAGTAAAAATAGGAATTAATATTAAAGTAGAATGAGAAAAAATTAAAGAGCCCCATAACTAGTGTCTCAGAAATTCCTAGCAGAGGCAGAAACTGTAAAGCTAAGATCTTACAGCAACTCCTGGTAACTGTTCAGCTATTTAGATACTGTTGTGGTTCAGCCCCAGCTGGCAGCTGAGCACCCCATGGCCATTCACTCTCCCCTGTCCCCAGCGGGATGAGGAGGACAATGGGAGAAAAAGGCAGAGCCTCCTGGATTGGGATAAGGACGGTTTGCTGGGGCAGCAAAGGGTGAGGGAAACAACAGCAGCAGTACTTATAATGGAACATACACAACAGGTGATAACAGAGAGCAATTTACCAATACCCGGAGGCTTAGCCCACACCCAGCCCATCCCGGAGCAGCACAAGCCCACCCCTGCTCAACTGGCCCCCTTTTACGGTGAGCATGACATCACATGGCATGGAATAGCCCAGGCCAGCTCGGCTCACATGGCCTGGCTCTTTCTGAAAATTAACTCTATCCTAGCCAAAACCAGGACAGAGGCTGATCTAAACTTAGTTTTACTAGAGTTGCGCATCTCCAACCAATATTAGACTCTGTCTCTGCAATGCATCTCTTAGAAGTTCAGACCGGATCTCAGGAAAAGGTTCTGCACTGAGAAGGTGGTCGGTCACTGGAACAGGCTTCCTAGGGGAGTGGTCAGCATCAAGCCTGTCAGAGTTCAAGGAACATCTCGAAGATGCTCTTAGTCATAGGGTTTAGTTTCAGGTAGTCCTGTGAAGAGCAGGGAGGTGGACTTAATGATCATTATGGGTCCCTTCCAACTTGAGATTCTGTAAGTAACACTGGTCCAAGGTAAAGATGCTGTGTTTATCAAGTAATGAATAAAAAATAGTTTTTAACCTATGTAAACTATGCAATCTTTTTGATGGGATATGAACTCACTGTTCATCTATGAACTTTTTTCATTGCAGAAAGCAATTTAAGGCAGCAAAATACTTAACCGCACACCTAATTTTAAGCATAAATCTATTTCTGCATCTCTCAACACCTTGCAAAATCAATGCCTGGTGAAATGAATCTTATGCCACCTGATGGTATAAAATCTGTCAGTCTCACAACAAATAGTTGTTTCTGACCTAATCCTGTCCAGAGGTAAGCTTTATAGGGCAAAGCAAGATCCTTTCTTCAACTGCTAGCTGAGGGGAAAACACACAAGCTCTTAACTAGCATATTAATTTTTTGCATAGTATATATTTTTCCTTAAGTATGTAAATTACAGGTGACAGTGGTCAAATTCAAAATTATTTATGAAGGCTGATGGGCATTTTTTACTTAAAATTAGAAGGATTAGCAGAGAGACTTTTAAAAGCAAACATTGCAAAAAATCCTTGAATTAGAAAAGCCTTACAACTTTTGTGATTACCAGTCTTTGCTATGATTATGTACTTGACTTTCTACCAAAAGAAAACACCACACTTTTAAACAATAATTGGTTAAGGAAATACTTTGTATGCTCAGTGTTCTGTAGAGACAGGAACTGTAGATTGGATAGACTTCCTGTTACTTTGGTGGTTGAGAGTTTATTTTGCTTTGCATATGTGCCAGTGAGATGGAAGTTTTCTCACAGTTTCAATGTTAAAGATATGTACACCCAAATGTGGTTACCTATTTTTCAAGAGCTACTACTGAAGGATAGAACTGACTCATAACCCCACCAGGATCACGGTGGTTTTGTCTTGAAGCTTCATTTTTACACTA
Organism: Psophia crepitans; assembly: GCA_013399095.1. Classification (NCBI taxonomy): domain Eukaryota; kingdom Metazoa; phylum Chordata; class Aves; order Gruiformes; family Psophiidae; genus Psophia; species Psophia crepitans. Next base: position 22,478 of record VWZZ01004394.1, read on the forward strand.
AATTTGCTGTACCTGGAGCATCAAGGCAATTCTGATCACTTTTCCATTCCTCTCAAGGGGCACTATGCCACACGTGAGCTTGGGAGTCCTGCAACTTTTCATCCTCAGCACTTTTGTCTTCACTATTCTGCAGCAGGTTTAAGAGCGCTGATTTTACTTAGACTTACTTAGAGTTTCTTTTTACCTCACTTTACTTTTTCTACAAGTGTCTCTTGGCTTCCCAAGAATAAAACAGGGCAATTGCTACTGTCTTCTCTAGCTCTGTAACACAGAACATGGAGAAAAAGGGCAATTTTAATTTCTGCTTTCATATCCCACTTCCTTATTCATAGCACGCAGTGTTTCTCCCTACTACTCACACAGTCCATGAACAGGTGCCTGTTAAAATCTGCAAATGTCCTTTCTCAACGAAAACTAAGGGAATAGTACCTGTTAAGGTACAACTGTGCATTCCTGACCTTCAGATACTTCTTAATACAAGCTATATATTTTTATGCAGTCCTGTACTTGTTTCCTTCACCTTTCCTGTATGTGACATTAACCCTCTGCAAACTGGTATTGTCCAGTCTGGAAACTTTAATACTTTGGATTCAAAAGGTAGATGATTTCTTTAGTGGTTTTACACTGAGCTTAGCACAGAAGGAAGGTTAAGGAATAGAAAAGAGAAAGAGTATGTAGGAAGTGCTTGACCCAAAATCAATTTAAGGTTACTAAATAGTGGAACTAGTAGGTAAGAAATACCTCTTTCCTGCATCTGTTTGTGCAAGAGAATCCTTGGCTGGAATGTGGGTCTCCTCTGCCTGTGCCACATGCCATTCCCATTGCTGCTCAAAAAAAAGCTTTGGTCCTGTTAGGGAGTATCAGGTTAAAAGCCTTAAAGAGTGTCTGTTCAGCACTACTGATTTTCTACAAACTGCTGCATGTGATGGGGAGTACCAACCTTATGCTGAAACTGATGCGTAACCAACTGACGTATGCCCTAGAGGCAGGAAAATTGTGTATTTCAGATGCACATGCGCAACCCCCCACAAAACTCACACCCAGCCCCCTCACTTCTCCCTCAAGAAATTAATTTTCCATCAAATACCAGGCAATCCTTAAATGTTAGCATCTGTGACTATTCTGTGTGTAAAGCGCTTTTACTGGCAAGTATGATCTGGTGATTTACATTGGTGAGTCTCGCATTTTAATAAATACAATAAAGTTCCTGTCTGATGCCAGCAAATTGGACTGCTACTTATTTTTCAGGTAATGAATCAGAAAAAGAAAATATGAAAACACCATACTGAATTTTTATAGCCCTGACCAAGTGTTTTACATTTTAGATGTTCTTGGGCTTACACAGTTCTACTACAGGCCAAAATCAGTTAGCATGGTATGAGGAAAAACAATCTCATTGTACCTTCCTCACACTGATCAGAGAAAAAAAAAGATTCTTTACAATGACTGATTTGTTACTACAAACTCTCATAAGCAATAGTTTAGAAATTAGGCAGTGTCACATGAATGATGAAACAATAGAAGTGGTTGTTTCATATGTACATTTTGAAAGGGGAAAAAATAGGTTTCCCCTAAATAAAAAACTGTGCAACTTGTGCCTGTACTGAAAATGAAGCAGTGTGGGTGGGAATCAGGCAGAGATTTTATTTCTCACACTATGTATGGTATACAGTGACAAAAAAGTAGAACTTTTCCATTCTTAGCAACGCACATCCAATTACTGTGATGTAGCACAGAGCTTGGGTTCCCCTTAAATGAGCTTAGGCCTTACAACTAGTAATTAATTGCCTACTGCTTGAATATGGATAACTTTCAATAAACTCTTCAACACGATTTGAAAGAAATTCTCTTGAACTATAGTAGGCCTTTGTCCGCAGAGAGTGAGTTTTTGGGAAACAGGGAATACATTTTTCAGACTGTCTGAGCGCGGAATTGTGAATGAGGAAAGAAACCCCAGCCATCAAAAGCTGAGCTCTTGAGTCTGATATGTGAATACTCTCTTCAGGTGGCTGCTGCAATAGACGAATTGTTAGAAATCGGACCAAGCAAGGGGTCTGTGAATTGTCTGTCTCAAAAGATCTAATAAAGAGAAGTGGGGAAACACTGGAAAAGAGAAGATCATAGTATCCTTCCTGGAGTGGTGAGATGAATACTAGTGGCTTGAAAATATTCCTGAACAACTTGGTTTAAATTTGAGATCACTTGCTGGGAAAGGCCATACCAGCAAAGAAAATAGACTTGCAGCATATACAAACACACATTCTTACGGTTCATCCACTACTGTTTAAGGGAAGCGTATGTTTATTTAACTCAAACAAATACAAACATCTGCAATTGGTCCAACTTGTGAATCAGTAATGGTAGTGATGACTGAATCAGATCTAATATTAAAGTAAGTGTTGGATATTTTTAAACACCAAAAAACATTGCAAAATATCTGAACAGTGCTGGAATTGCATTCCTAACCCAAAGGAACCTAAAGTTACTGTTTTTGGTGTCTGCTTCCGGAACACAAATTGCTGATGAATTTAACATCATTGGGGAGTGAGGGGAAGCTAAACAAGGAGAATCTTTTATGGGCACACATCCTTCACATAGGCCCAATACTATAACCTTGCTGTTCTCACATAGACTTGTTGGTAGAAAAGCAGCGTGTGACCACCCTAAGTCCTGGGCAGATGAAGAGCAGTCTGGTTTAGTGTCCTTTTGAACTGGCACAGAGCAACTGAGACAGGGAACTGATCTAGCCACTAGCATTGTGAGAGAAAAAACACATAGATTTCCATTTCCTCGTAATGGAAAATCTCAGATGTGCTTTCCTGTCTTGTTTTGGTCTAGAGAGTAATAGATCTCTGCTTACTTTGGCTCCGAGTTTTTTACAAAGTAAGCTACGTGACACTCCCTAAACTGTGCTAAATTAATTCTATTATAAAGGAAACTAAACACTTGTCATTAGAAACTCAAAGGAGTTTTTTAACCTGTGCTTACATTCTCAGAAGATTTCTCAAGTTTTAAATTACAGTTATTTGGAAATATCTTGTTATCTGACATGACTGTTAGAAAAGTTGGAAAGCCAGTTCTAGAGCTAGGTTTTGTCTCAGTCATTAACTAAGTAATAAAAAGCCAAGTGTACTTCATGGTAGCTATTTAAAGAAATTAATTTCTGAAACAAGAGGCATAAGATAAATAACTTGAACTACCTGAGAACTGGAAGAAGCTGTGAGAGATTAGCTGCGTGGAACGCTTTGCTGCCTCTTTCAGACAAATGAGGTTTTACTAGAAAATTAGCTTCTACTCTTAGCTGCAATAGGCATGAAGTTTACTTGGACCTCACTCTACATTACTGATACTTGTCTTTGAAACCTAGAAGGCAGAAGTTAAGCTGTTTCTGCTTCCCTTCCTCATGCAAAAGTTTTTGATCAAAGTCTCTGTTTTTTTGTGTATGACAGATATGGTTGATTTTGTTCTCAAGTCTTTCCCATCCTGAGTGGTTATACCAAATTTCTTTTCCCAGGTGCATCTTACCCTGCAGTAACACACAACATCTTTGATTTCCCAGCAGCTAACTGTTCTTGTCTTTGTTCATCCACAATGACAGTTTTACTGCCAATTACTGTTATCTGTTGCTGCCTGCATTCTTGCTGTGTGGTACACTGCTTCTATGCATTTTTTACTTCCTAATGGAAGTGCTGTAAAAGTCATGAGCAGCTGGACTGAAGCAGTAACAATAGACTGCCAGAATGGAAACTGGCAGGTGGCTGTACATATGGAAAGCAACTCCAGAATACGTAATGAACATAAAGTTTCTATTTGAAGGGGTTGGTTTGTTTGTTTGCAATTTTTTTATCATGAATAGTTAATGTTGGAGAAAGTACATTTGTTTCATCAAGATCATTCACTGTTAATGGTTACATTTTCTCTGGTCTGTTGGCTTTCAACAGAGCCCTGTCTTATTCTTTCTAAGACAATCTCTGACAACAGAGGTCCTGAAAGAGGTAAAATGTAGCACAAGCAGCACAGTAAAGCTGTGAGGTTTCCTGAAGACTTGACTAAGCCTTTATGGCACCTAAGGAGTCTCTTTGGTTCAGCTAAATCACCAAGCCAGATCTCCCATGAGAGAATTAACTTATTTCCCAGTAGGCTGGCTTTATTCTGCCTTTGCATATGGATAGCAGCTGACTGGATGGTCAATTAACTACATCATTTGCACAGCCATTTCTGTTTGTATCCAGATTTCTGAAACCATTTAACAGCTACATATCACATGCACTTGAATTTCATTTTTTTATGTTTAGTAATGTGAACATACATCAACATGACTCATGTTGCCTTTAGAAGAAGCAGCAGTTGTCAGCCAAATGGAAGAAATCAACTAGTCAAACGTTTAGAGGTAGCTTTATTATACAAAAATGCCACCCTATAACTAACTTCTAAAAAGCCACCACCTTTTCTATTTAGGAGCTACTTTCTCCAAGCACATGGTTTGTGTTAGGTTAGGGAGTTCACCCTGGCTGCCAAGTTTAATAAAAGTCAGTGTAATATTTTTTTAACCAATGGAGTTGAAAACCCCAAATTATAATGGCAGTTGGAAACGCGTTTTGGAAAAAAGCCTTACTTGCCACGGCATTTAGATAAGCATGAGGAAGCTGAAAATCAACTGCATCCATGAATTTATCTGAGTTGTAAAGTGTTTTGGGTTTTTTTTGTTTGATTGGTTTTTGGTGTGGTTTTTTTTTTTCGTTTTTTTTTGGAGGGGGGGTAGTGGCAGTGGGGTGTTTTGTTTTGTTTTAAATTACTACTGAAAATGCCTAACCTTTAAAAGCTTTAGCTGGCTCAGATTTTGAGCCTCAGCCAATTCTACTTTTAAGTCTTAGTTTATTACTAGTGAACTTTCATTGCAGCTAGTAGTTGGCTGTTTATCAGTGGGCTCAGTAATGAAAGTTGGCTTGTGTTTCCTTATAGACCTCAGAATTCCTTTCTAAGCGGAGTCTTTTCTAACCTCTGCATGGGGAAACTGTCACTCTTTCATTGATAACGTCCAGCATTTGAATTTTTCAATCCAAGTGTGTAGTAGTTGCAATATAGCTTAATTTCAAAAGAAAATAATGTAGAAAGAAACTTTTCTGCATTACTTAATAGAACTTTTAAAATTCAAAGGTTATTTTAACATTGAAATGCACCGCTCCCTAGCATCCTGTACAATTGATTCAGCTTCAGAAATTCAACATTTACACAGAGAAACATTCTTTTCTAGATTATTTTTGTTAAGCAAACTACTGTCATGGTTTAGCCCCAGCCAGCAGCTGAGCACCACACAGCCACTTGCTCATCCCTCCTGCCCTGGTGGGATGGGGAGGAGAATTGGAAGACAAAGGTAAACCTCATGGGTTGGAATAAGGACAGTTTACTGGGACAGCAAAGGGAGAGGAAAATAACAACAGCAATACTTTAGAACAGAAGATACAAAGCGGGTGATACACAGTGCAATTTGCTCACCACCCGGCAGCCCAATGCCTGGCCCATCCATCCTCAAGCAGTGATCCATCCTTCCTGGCCAGCTCCCCTTATATACTGAGCATGATGTCATATGGTATGGAATATCCCTTTGGCTGGTTTGGGTCAGCTGTCCTGGCTGTGTCCTTTCCCAGCTTCTGGTGAAAATTAACTCTATCCTAGCCAGAAACTGCTACAACTACCATTATTAGAATACTAGTAATCATTTAACTCCATCCCAGTTTGGAACAGATGAGAAAATTAGTGCATCCCACACTACTACCGCAGCTGTTCTGTGGTACCTTGTAATTTAAAAAAAAGAAAAAGTCTCCATTTTTATGCTCAATTACTGGCCTTGTGCCTGCTTGTTCTTACAAAGAACAGTATACTCAATATACTGAGTCTGTATACTTAACTGTATTTTAAATGCCAAAGAACTGTTGCAGTTTTGGTAGCTTGGTTTGGTTGGAAAGCTAGAGTGTGGCCCATTTACAATTAATCTAATTTTTTGTCCTTAGGTGAGGCTAAAGATCTCTCCAAATGGAAAGCAAAGCTTCCTTCCCACTGTCTGAGGAGACAATAGAGTGGGACTACTGCGCGTCTTACAAATTTAAAAAAATCTAGCTTTACAAGGTCTAAAAACCACACTATACAGTGTTACTCTAAATTGAGAGATCTGCCCAAAGCAGTAAAATGAGATTGTTACTAAGTGTCATGCTAAACTGTGATTCTAATACATAAATCCTAGTCTATAACATTTCTTCATGTATAACGTCTTCAGTTCTTCCTTTTCTATATTGGTTTAATTAAAAGTCCTTTGAAATGGATTCAGAAGCATAAATACTACATAGAAAACAACTTTTAAAAATAACATTAAAAAGTATAGAATTACATTAGTTTGCCAGATTGCTTGGCTTGGTAATTTTTTTCAGAAAGTTGTCTTGTATATTTCCAATTGTTCATACAACATATCTATTTGTATGCTATTATGATTATTATTATTATTATTAACAACTATTGGATTAAATCTAAAAAAATACATCTAAAATTTAGGGGAAACAAAAGTCTAAGTTGCAGCTACTCTCAAGGAGATAAGTTTGACCTGAAATATTCTTGTTTGGAGGAAACTACTCTTTTTTTCATATGTCTGAAAAAATTTGGTGTGCTAATTCAAGTCCATGTGTTTTTAGGAATGAAACAAAATGGTATTTTAAGTAAGTGCACTAAAATGTGCCATTCTTTCTAAATAATTTATGAAAGTAACTAAAGAAAAGCCAAGCCATTTATCTTCCCACCTATTTGTACCTGAAAAGAATTTTGAGTGTGATCTTTTCTTGGAAGCGTATTTGGAGGAGGCCAAGTAGGGAAAGGAACGGTACTGAGGGGTGTCAGTAGATACCAATAACGAGATGTGTCCCAGTAGCTTTGCCCTTAAATGCAAATACAACACAGGAATCCTTCTGGAAGCAAAAGCAGAGGACTAACTTATAACCCTTTTCTTCCACTCCTCCCAGCACTATACTGTTCAATTTGGTATTCCTTGTGCCAGCCAGAATGCATCTCTCTCTCTCTCCCTCCCTCCCTCTCACACACACACGGATGAGCTTCACAGCATGCCCACGATGCTTTGGACTCAAATTGCTTTGGCTGGAGCTGCGCCTGCTGAAGTAAATAAAAAAGGGAGTGGGGGGAAAGATGCCGCTCAGGTATTCTCTTTTTATAACCAGCTGGGGTATGGCTTGGCCTTAGCCCAGCTGTGTAGCAGCATAGAAAGAAGAGGCGGTCTGTATGGGGGGGTCATGCCTATCTCCTATTGAGGAGATAGATTCTTGAGCTTTGTAGAGCAAAATTCTAGTTCCCTACAAAAGAGATGCTTGGTAGGCAGTGTTAGTTTGGGGATAAGTGCCACAGATTGCGTAAAGGTTATGGAGTTCTACTGTTCATCTAACATGGCTGTAGACTGCCTGAGTAAAGAAAGGCAGGTAGTGTCTATCTGTGTCTTCTGTGCCAGTGGGTACCCTCTACATCACTACAAGTAGTTTATATGAATGTCATAGGTGCAACATTGTTCATTGCTCTTCAGTTAACTAGTAACAACAACATGTTGTTGTTTCCCATCCCTGGATGGATAAAACCCTTTAAGACCACTTAATAGCATGAAATCAATATTATAAAATTATATTATTTGAAATAGTCTCCCAAATTTTGTCCTCCAAACTTGATGACCTTCAGGGTCACCTAGCAATGTAAAAAATGTGGCTGAGACAAAACTTAAGTATCTCAAATACAGAACCATACAGTCATAGAATCGTTTTGGTTAGAAAAGACCTTTAAGTATCATCATTGAGTCCAACCATTAACCTAGCACTGCCAAGCCCACCACTATACCACGTCCCTAAGCACCACATCTACACATCTTTTAAATACCTCCGGGGTGGTGACTCAACCACTTTCCTGGGCAGCCTGTTCCAGTGCTTCACAACCCTTTAGGTGAAGAAATCTTTCCTCATATCCAGTCTAAACCTCCCCTAGTGCAACTTGAGGCCATCTCCTCTTGTCCTGTCGCCTGTTACATGGGAGAAGAGACCAACACCCACCTGGCTACAATCTCTTTTCAGGTAGTTGTAGAGAGCGAGAAGGTCTCCCCTTAGCCTCCTTTCCTCCAGGCTAAATGCTCAGTTTTATTCTGCCTTACATGTCCATGTGTAGGAAGAATGATTTTTCTCTTTTCCAAATGGCAGAGTGCTTTCTAGACCATGAGGCAACAGTAAAATAATGTCCTATTCAGTAGATTTAAATAGGAATCGAAATGGGACCTGGTTTTCTGATGTATGTGAGAACAGACACTGGGATGCAAGCGCAAACCACACTCTTATAGATTTCCACACTTCACCCTAACTGCTAATGGTGTACCACAGCATTTTTGGGCAGGAAGCAGCTCTGTGGATTACAGTCTGCTAGTGGAAACATTCTGGGATCTAACTGTTTCATATCAAACATCTTAAAAATGACAGAATGTAGACTTTAAGGGTACATGCAGGGCAGAAAAAAATATCTCTGAAGTTTTATGCATTATGTCAATTAAAAGCTTCATTAAATGTTAAAGTTAGTTAATGTTAGTAAATGTTAAAGTTAGTTAAATGTTGCTACAGAAAATCCAACCAAAGACATATGAATGTTCTTCAGCCTTTATTTGTGGAATGAGAACACATAATCTCTGAGTACATGCCATACCCTTTGTTCATGCATTTGATTCTTTGCTTTCCTTAGTTCCTTTAACAGTAAGATTACCATGCTAGCTCTTTTCATGCTGCCATTGTGTATACTGTGATTTTTGACAATGGGCTGTAAAACCCACCTGTAGGACAGGTACAAGTAAATGTACCTGTAAATATGTAGCAATATTTTGACTTAAGGAGCAGCCCTAGATAAGATGACCAGGTTATATCCAGAGCTAACTACATAGTGCCAGTGCTGAGGATTTTGTGGGTGTGTCTGGATTCTTTATCAGAAATTGCTATGAACTGAGTTTAGGTGGATAGGTATTGATGCTGGGTATCACCCTGTAGGGTATCACCCTGTAACCAGTGTGAATTGAATAGCTTGAGCAAACTTGGTTCTCCTGAACAAGGTGTCTGAGATGTAAAATCCACAATCAGGTGGCTTTACCTCCCAAACGATCTGAGCAGAATGATGAAAGATTAAATAAGTTGTGAAAGTTAATGTAACCTCAACACTAGGAATAAAATTGCTTTTGACCAGCTGTGGTGGGTTGACTTTGGCTAGCCACCAGATGCCCACCAAGCTGCTCTGTCACTCAACAGGATGGGGTGGGGGGGAGAGAAAATAAGATGAAAAAAACCTTGTGAGTTAAGATAAAGGCAGTTTAATAAAGAAAAAGCAAAGGTTGTGTGTGAAGCAAAGGCAAACAAAAGATTTGTTCTCTGCCATCAGCAGGTGACATCGAGTGAAGTAGGGCCTTGGAACATGTCATGGTTGCTCCAGAAGACAAATGCTTTAATAATGAATTCCCTCCACCCCTTTCTCTTAGGTTTTATTGCTGAGCTAATGTCATACGGTATGGACTGTCTCTTTGGTCAGTTTACATCAGCTGCCCTGGTTATGTCCCTTCTCAAGCTCTTGCCCACCCCCAGCTTATTGACCTCTGGCGGGGAGGGGTTGATGGACAGCTTGATGCTGTAGCAGCACTGTTGCCAAAGCACTGGTGTGTTATCAACACCTTTCTAGCTAGGCATACAAGCACAGCACTATCAGGGCAGCTACGAGGAAAGTTAACTCCATCCCTGCCAGATCTGACACACCAGCTGTACATGATACAGTAGTGAGTCAGTGGTGGGAGTTTTGTCTGAAATAGTTTTGGTTTAGTTTTCACCCTGTTAGTTTTGTGAAAGATGAATCATCCCAGGCAGTTGAGACAAATTAGATTCCTAGACAATCCAAAAATTAATCTAAGTCTATAAAATTCATACACCTTTAAAGGTAGAGGAGGTAGTATGGGAGCTAATGGAAAGTATTAGACGAAAACGTTTTCTATGCACATTACTTGGAGTAGTACAGTTCTGCAGCAGGCTGCAGTATAGGGAAAAATTAGTAGATCCGTATACTGGAGTCAAATATACCATACTGTAACTGAGCGAGCTCTGTTATTTGTCTGAGAGTAATTGCAAGAGCGTATGAAAATTATAGTGGTAAGTAACTAAAGAAACGTTATGTAATGTGATGTGATGATACCTGAACCAAACTAGTATTTAGTTGTATGAACATATTACTGTCTGCATGCATGAATACTGAAATAATCTCCAAGCAGTGCAAATGCAGTCTGTATTCAGCAAAGCAGGATCACAAGTGTGCACTGGGATCTAGAGCTGTAGAGGAACCTTCCAGCTGGTGGGAGTGCAAGTCAAGCCAAAACCGCTGACCTCTTTGGAATAAGAGTAATGTCAGTGATCTGCGTGTTTTTCTAAGAAAATGCAAGAGTAGGGGAAAAAAGAGTATCTGAAAGAGACTGCGAAGTAAGAGGAAGCAAAATATTATCTAACATGAAAAACATATGTAGAGCACCTAATCTAATATTTAACGTAGCAGCTTCCCAACTTGTGTCCAGAGCATATCTATTGTGGTCTCTCATGAAGGCACAAAGAGGCTTTACAGTTTTTCTCACTGGGAGCTGTCAAACTGGCCTTAATAAACTCTGTTAGCTACTCCTTCACTCCTTCCCCCACACAGAGTTATATCCTCTAACATGTGACCCTCTGCAATCATGTTGATCCAAAAAAAGTCTAGAAAACTTACTGGGCTGAAGTCACTAACCACCCTGTTCTTCTGCAGAGCAAGCAAATGCATATCGCAAAGATGAACACTCTGCCTCTTGACCCTGCTGTCTTCAGCTCCAGTGAGCACAACAGGACTTAGCCTGTTAGATTTTTTTTTCCAGTGATGTATAATATTACCTTCTTGTACCAGTAGTGAATTGCTTTAACGGGAACAAAAGTCAGAGCTGCTGATGCCAGTTCTGCTGGCATGAACGTGAATGAATAAGGAGCCTTCAGAGCAAGTGCTTACTCATGGCAGATCAGGAAATGTGGAAGACTGGACGCTATGGTCATGACAGCAATGGTTTAGACATTAAGCTAAAATTCCCAAAGGGATGGCAGCACTGAGATGCTGAGCACTGAGATACCTTCTCTGCTAGAGCTGATTTCGAGCCCTAAACAGCCCGGTACATCCTGGAAGACTAAAATGGCTGCTGCCGTCTCAGCTGTCATCAGAGACAAGACTGTAGTACCCAATAAGTCTGATTACTTGCAGTTCTCTACATATGCATAAGGAAAGTTGTACTGTCTTCCTACATTTATAAACTTAAAACCAGTGTTCCCTACAAAACAGTCGCAAACAGATTTCACTGGTTTACTTCTAGTGAGCAATGCTGCCATAATCCCAGCAGAGGGAAATCTGGAGGCATTGTTAAAACAGATCTAGTTTTACAGAAGTGAAACCAGCTTGTTGTCATAAATATGCTGGAATTAGTTAGTGAAGGCCTTTCTTTTTAATTATATGACTGCAGACAATAATTAACTGATGTTATTGCTTAGTATGCATTAGGACATGTTTGTTTTTAAGCTGTAGTCCCAAGAGTAAGATCTGGGGCATTAAATACATTAGTGGTGTCACTCGTTTTTCTATAAAAATGAAGCGGTTTTTTTGTAAGTTATTTAAAATTTTAAGTTCTGGATAGAAGCAAGATACATTATTTGGGCTTTTTAAAGATATTTTATGTGTGCCAAAAGTAGTTAACAGATCTTCACAAAAAACCAAAGAAGGTATGCTTTAATATAGTAAAAGCATCAGGCTTTACTGAAAGGGATACACACTACTTAATGAAAAGTCTTCTGGTGCTTAACAGAAAGTTCTGTCTTTTACAGTAACACATAGAACAGTGCCAGGAAAATGGCAATAACATAGACATAGCTATACAGACAAAACTATACATGGCAATGTAAAAGCTTCCGCTGTTAATCTCCTGCAGAAGCAAGAGAGACCAATGTAATGGTACCTCCATAAGGGAATTCTGCTGATCTACCTATGTTGTGCAGTGACAGGATCTTTAGATGCCTCAGCAATGTTTAAGTGACAGAACTCTGTAATGTAAAACTAATCATGTGAAACCCAGAGATTCCTAATTAGCTAATTAGTCATGAGACTGTGGAAGAATAATTACATTAGTAGTAGTAGTAGTAGTAGTAGTAGTAGTAGTAGTATAGGAACTGGAACAGAAATCACCACTACTGAATGGTTTAAGATTAATTTGGTCTCATGTTCTAAAGGGATGAAAAAGTCTGGTAAAAGCTACCCAGCACCAAAATGGAATTATTCTAAAGTGATAGGAAGTAAAACATTTGCAGAAGCAAACAACCACAGACTCCTATCCAATTTACTGAGCAAGTCTGTTTGGCTTTCTGCACAAGTCCTTGCCACAGAATTGCACTCCAGAATTTGGAATTTCATTATAACACTGCTATTTCTTAAATGGAAAAATAAATATGTGAGAAATTGAACCAGATGCATACTGCTACTTAAAGCCCAAGAGTTTTGACTCACCATCACAAGGAACTTCAGATCCAGTGGTTGCTTTCTCTTCCTCTCTCCAGCCTTCACCAGAGGCTATTGTCCCCAGCACTGCAGGAGCAGACAAGAAGAACATGTATCTGCTCCTTATCCTCCTCCGTTCATAATACAAGCGAAGGTCATCACAATTTATATACGTCAGTTTTGAAGCAATGGTAGGACTGTGAAGACTGTGCCATCCTCACTATACAAGCTGTGGGTCTGTGGATATCTGACCCCAGAGCAAAGCTGCTTACCTAATAGGTATTCTCCAAACCAGTTCCTTGGTTTGGTTAACTTGTGGTTTTAGAAGAAGTTTCACAAACTGCACAACTACCAAAACTGGGGGAGAATGTGGCAGGGGGGAGAAGCCAGAGGACAGGGAGGCAGGAACTGCTTGCATCAGTTTTACCAGGAAATGGCTGTGTTGCCACAGCCAGCAGCAGGGCAGGGGACAGTGTTGGTTGTGGGGGACAGAAGCTGCTTCCATGACTGCAGCTGAGACTAATGCAAGTGTAGTTAAACGATGTCTGTCTAGTCGGCATGTCTGTCTAGTCGGCATGTGAACTCCATCATTTGTCTCAAGGATGAACTAGCTTGGCAGTCTGTAGCAGTCTGTGTCTCTAGTCAGCTGTTCTGCAGAATACCCTGTTAATCTTCCTTGCCCCATTCACAAGTGTTAAACTTGTTAAACTTAGGTGTTAAACTCCTTCCATTTATGTTAGGCTCAGAAGGTAGGTGTTTTTGAGCACCATCTTTAGGATTTCTATATTAAAGTCCCTGGCATCAGGACATAACTCTGCAGTAAGCTAGAAATACAGATGAGATCACTGAAACAAATCACTGTATCGGTGATCACACTGTGCAACCACTCATGAGAAAATGTCATGCTTCTGTATCACGTGGGAAGATCTGACTGTTATCCAAAAATGGGCTGCAGGTGAGTCAGGGGAAGTGGAGGGTTTTACACCTGCAAAGAAAACTATTGCCAGGCTGGCATCAGTTCCTTTTGCTGATGTCTGAATCTTTTGGTCGAACAGTGCTCGGTCCACATTTGTTGGCAGGAAACAAGCTATCTTGCTGTGTGCCAGTACCACAAAAAATTATCCAGCATGTGCAGTGTAAGATATGGAAAACGGATAACAAGCCTTCCTAACTCAACAGTGCTGGCGAGAGCTTTGATTTGTCTGTACCAGGAATGAATGCAGTGTTAGCACTAACACTTGTGTGTAGTTCCACAAGATAACTCTTTGCTGTCCCTGCCAAAACCTTTATCTGATTAGCAATTCAATCCTATCTGCTAGTGCTAGGTCAGCAGCTTAATTGGAAATTTGTGACTGGTCTGACGACCCAGGAAAACTAGAATGGTGTTTCACAGGTTTGTATTTGTAAGACAGATGAATGTTGAGGTCAGTAAGTCAAAGGGCTCAGAGGAGCATCTCCAAGTTGTTTCAATTCCTGTGACAGCAGAGTGCTGTTACTGTTTAGTATTTTGTGATTTACTGCCAATAGTAAACTTCTAAAGCAAAGACCCCCGGGGCTTGTGATTGTATAATTCTTAATAGCATAACAATACTTTTCCCAGCTTTTATCACTCTTCTGCCTGGAGCCAGCAAACTCCAATTCTGAGAGCTCTGCTTCCTCAGAATGACTTAGAACAGAGCGTTTGAGTTACAGAGATGCTCAGAAATCAGGAAGAGAGTGATCTATATAAAAAGTATTTTCCAAAAGGAGTTTGCTCAGGCAGACATCACATTCTGTTGCTTTCCTCCTGCTGCTGAGACTGCTGTCCCATGCAAATTAACAGATTCCTTCTGCATAGTGATTTGTTGCTCCCGTAGCTGTCGCAGCACGTAATTCATTGTTTCTGGCACATCTTCTCCAACTGTTCCTTGGCAAGAGCCTTCCTCTGGTGCTGCTGGTGCTTCAGTCTTTAGTGGAATGATTGAAATGTGTATGCTCTTGGAAAGGCTTGTGTAATGATGGTCCAGGCAGTCCCCTGGTGGTAGCTTTAGGCACAAAAATGACAGTGTATGGCTAATATTGAGTCCATATTTCGTGCTCTTGCTATACCACAGAACACAGTAATGCTTCCAAATTTTTGTCTCTTGTCCATTAACAACAAATATTTTAATTAGTTTTACAAGCTTCTAGGATGTTCTTTTTTTCAGAACTGTAAAATATATTTAAAGCATTTTTCTTTAAATTTCTCTTCCTCATTTGGTATGAGTTCTTAACTTTGGTCGTCTTTAACACCATGAGGCAGATAACATAAATTGTTTGGGGACTACACACACGTGTGTTGAGATGCAAACTTCTCTTTGCTACCAAGCTTCCTACCTCATGCTAGGCCAAATTCTTTAATCAAGAACTGCAAAGAAGGAAAAAATGTAAAGACAAACTGATGCTTTAGCTCAGGTGCTTTCTAAATCTGCATTTTCACTTGCTTTAAAGCCTTACACAATTTTCTGTCAGTACCACTTCTGTGCTTTAGAGCAGTAAGCACATGGGAAAATGTTTCCAGTGCATGTTCTGTACCTTATTTTTCAATAACTGAACATGGAAGATGTAATTCTTGCTACCTCCTGAGCTTGCTCTGTAGCTTTCGGCTGTTTTGGAGTAAACCTGTTTCCCATCCCCTTCTTAATATTTCATTAAATCAGCAGTTTCTGCTAATTCATAGATGTTGCATTGTATTTCATTAGCAAAAGGCAAAACAGATTCGATTATGTTGAATGAGATTTTATCTGATAAAGTTCTGTGTACAGAAAAGAAAACCATCTGCCACCTTCACTGGCAGAAACCTCTGTTCAGGGCTACTAAAAGAATGTACTTGCCAAAATAATCTCTCAAGTCTTGAAAGACTATATGCTGGGTGACAAGAGTGAATTGCCATTGGGGTAAAACATACTTAATATCCCCATTTTTATCTTTCATGCTGAAAATAAACGCTTGATTTTAACAGTGCTCTTGGGAATTCACAGTAAGAGAAGACATTTTTTGGGGAACACATCACCGTTCCTTATCTGTTGTGCATGATTTTAACCCAGATGTTGATATCTTTGTCCATCAAGATAAATAACTCCATTGTTGCTTGGCTTCTCTGACCCATGTCCTTTTTATTATTCTGTTGCCACAAAGGAACCCGACACCCAGACAGCTGATTCCTCTTCACCAAATGCCACAAAGTCATTTCTTGCCAATAATGCAGCAAACAGAGTAAATTAATGTATCTCAAAACTTACAGTACTTTTCTTGGTGTTGGTAAAACATGAATTTTTCAATAGTTTCTGAACTATATCTAACAAAATGAGAGGGTTTTTAAGCTATTTTTCCCTCTTTTAGAGATTTGAGAGAAAATTGGCATATTGAATAAACAACACTTTGTGAATGACCTAACATAATGCTTTGGAATAAACTGTGGTGTCCTTTATGACCTCTTCTCCCCTAGCAGTTGACAAAAATTTCTCTGACAAATTTGAAATGCATTTCTACATGCATTTGTGTATAGTCAGGCATATATCTGAATGTGTGGAGAAGTTCCATGTACTTTCATCAACCATTTTTTACATGCATGGAAACCATCTCTTTGCATACCTGGCAATAACTAAATCTATTATTTGCAGTAGCATTGTTTTGCTGACTGGCTGAGGGGTTCAGCATTAGAAGGGCTTGCTCTAGCCAGTGACACACTTGCCAGTCAACAGGACAGCTTACTTAAGGTGCAAAATAAACAAAACCTTTATTAAATGAATGTTTTTCTCCTTTTATATTATATTTTATATTATTTATATTTGCCATTATTTGAGTAAAACCTACATATGACTGTTAAGACTTTCTTCAGCCTTAGGACTTGACTCACAAAATGTCACAGTTACCCTCATCACAGTTACCTTATATGACGGGGTTACAGCATCAGTGGACAAGGAAAGAGCAACTGTTGTCGTCTACCTGGACTTGTGCAAGGCATTTGACACTGTCCCACATGACCTCCTTGTCTCTAAACTGGAGAGGCATGGATTTGATGGATGGACCACTTGGGGGATAAGAAACTGGCTGGATGGCCACACTCAAAGAGCTGTGGTCAACGGCTCAGTGTCCAAGTGGACATCAGTACTGGGACTGGCACTGTTTAACATCTTTTGTTTAACATCTTTGTTGGTGACATGGACAGTGGGACAGCAAGTTTGCCGACGACACCGAACTGTGTGGTGCGGTCGACACGCTGGAAGGAAGAAAACCCATCCAGAGGGACCTTGACAGGCTTGAAAGATGGGCCTGTGCAAACTGCATGAAGTTCAACAAGGCCAAGTGCAAGGTCCTACACGTGGATCGGTGCAATCACAAGTGCAACTACAAGCTGGGCAGAGAATGGATTGAGAGCAGTCCTGAGGAGAAGGACTTGGGGGTGCTGCTTGATGAAAAGCTCAGCATGATCCAGCAGTGTGCGCTGGCAGCCCAGAAAGCCAACTGTGTCCTGGGCTGCATCAAAGACAGAGTGGCCAGCAGGTCAAGGGAGGTGATTCTGTCCCTCTACTCCGCTCTCATGAGGACCCCACCTGGAGTACTGCATCCAGCTTTGGGGTCCCCACTACAGGAAAGACATGGAGCTGCTGGATTAAGTACAGAGGAGGGCCACAAAGTTGACCAGAGAACTGGAGCACCTCTCCTATGAGGACAGGCTGAGGGAGTTGGGGTTGTTCAGCCTGGAGAAGAGAAGGCTCCGGGGAGACTTAATCGCAGCCTTCCAGTACCTAAAGGGGCCTACAGAAAAGACAGAGAGGGGCTGTTTACAAGGACAGGGAATGATAAGTCAAGGGGTAATGGGTTTAAACTAAAAGCAGGGAGATTTAGATTAGATATTAGGAAGAAATTCTTTCCTGTGAGGGTGGTGAGGCACTGACACAGGTTGCCCAGAGAGGTTGTGGATGCCACATCCTTGGAATAGTGCAAGGCCAGGTAGGATGGGGCTTTGGGCAATTGGAGGGTGTCCCTGGCCATGGCAGGGGGGTTGGACCTAGATGATCTTTGATGTCCCTTTCAACCTTCACAATTCTACATGATTCTATGATAGTCACCTGATAGCAGAAACTCCTTACTGGTACCATTTCTGCATAGATGGCCCTATCTGAGCTAGGCATAAATCACTTTTTCTTTCAGCAAAGCTTTGTTGGAAGGACAGAATTGCTTTTGGTGCCTTGGACCAAGAAGGTGGTGACACATTGGAACTTTTGATGTTGTAGGGGGACAGAGAAAGTAGATTTTGTTTGTTTGCTATTAAGATACCCAAACAGCATTGTGTAGCAACATTGGGAAAGAAAACATAAGGAAATTCCGTGTGGAATGGATGCACAAAGCATCTTTTGTACTGCAGGTCTGCCAGATATGAGCAGATAGATACTCTTCTGAAGAAGGCAGGCTATTTTAATAAGAGAAAGCACCTTGGAGTGGAGATTCGGTCATCTAATTCCTACTTTTTTAGTAGCTTTCTTCTAAAGATTCATTGGAAAAGTTCTCCAAAAGCTATTTTTAGGAGAAATGACAGAGAAACCGTTGCGGTTTTCCTCTAAACTAGCTTTTTAATTACATCAGTTGCCACCTGTAATGTACTTAGTCCTCTGGCTTGTATTTATTTCATTACTGTGAGTTCGTTTGTGGGAAAAAAAAATATTAGATTCATGCCAGTTTAAAGCTTGAACTGGCACACCTCTCACCGACAGAAAAAACCTGTGGTGATATAAAACTTATTTATCCAGAAGCTCTTGCTCAGTGTGGGCATCAGTTACATTCTGTGATAGAATAGAAAGGGAGGATAAACCCTGTAAATGTGATATGTTTTAAGGACTGATGAAAGGAAATTAGAAACTATTTCTGCAGAAGTACTTCTCAATTTGGCCTGTTACCTCCTTCATTCTGCCACAACCTGAAGGCACTCAGGTTTTTTGGAGGGAAATAAAGGGGTTTTTTGTATTTTTGGTCTGACACCTGAAAGTAATATTTCACCTCCTGCTGTGTTGGTTCCGATTTCCCTGGAGAGTTTACAGTGACTCCTCTGTCTGTGCAGAGCCTATTGGCAGAAGGGGATCCTCAGTCTCAGCTGGGGCCTTTCGGCATAATTTTAACACAAAAAGTAGTCCAGAGTACTACATGAATGATTTTGTAGATGTTGTAAAGCCCTTGTTCTCCTTTGAGAGTAATTTTTAAGTATATTAATTATTTAGCAAGCATGACGTTGCAGATGTAGTCTGATGATTGCTGATAATACACTTCCCTGTCCGATGCATCGTCTGTTGTTGAGGGAGTGCATGCACTATGCGTGCGTGTAAGTCAGGATTGCAGCCTACTCTTCTGGCAGTGTTTGGAAGCTTACTTGTCTTGAGCAGTTAAGGAAGGTTTTTATATGAGCAGAGAGTTCAGAAGCATATCAACTCCCTTATTAGCTTATGACAGTAAACTCCTGTATTTTGAGCTTGCTTTTAAATGGAAAGGAAGAGTGGAAAAACACAGAAAAGGTTAGAATGACCTGACCTGGCTGCTGAGCTGGGTAGATCGAACATCTGTTCCTCTCTCAGTCTTTGCTGTTCTCGTCTTCCTCCACAATCCCCAAAACTGTCAACAAGAAACAACCTCCAAGTTTCACTTCAAAATAACTGTCCCTTCTCAATCTGCTTTCATTTTAGAGCCAACATTTTAGTGTTCATGCTTGCATGTGGCAATGATTTTCTTAATTTGACAAGATTCATAATAAGCTTTGTAGATATTTGTTAGCACAGGTACTGAACATGTGAGTAAAAAAGAACAACCAAGTAAAGGAAAAAAGCAAACCAAACCGAAACCATGCTTCTTTCATTGTTGGGAGGCACATATTTTTCTGACCTTCTGGCTCCTGTTTTGACAGCATTAAAGACTTTTCTGTCAGCATATTCTTGCCACTCTGTCCAAAAACAGCACAAGGTGTGCAGCACTTTCAGAAGCATCTATAATTAGGATCCACTGGTATACAGTAACGCTGACAGCTAACCATTTCAGAAGGGTACACAGATCACACGCATCTGTTTCTTACTGCATTTATTGCTGTGGGTCATGAAAAAGAAATGAAAGGGTGTGCCAGCATGTTGCCCATAATGGCAGCAACCGAATTCCTGTTGGTAGTAATTGTTTGCTTCCATATGCGCATTGTATATCGTCAGATTCGTTTTAGTCTGATACAGTGGGTGAGTATCTCATGAGTGACAGAAAGCCCAAATGGAGGAATACCAAATACAGGCATGTCGTACCTGAAGTGCCTCATCAGCTGGCTGATGAGTACACATTTTTCACCAAACTGCTCAATCCTGGCTCATATTGGCTAAACTATTTGTATATGTATATGTATATGTATATGTATATGTATATGTATATGTAATTCATCCATATATGAATTACAGAAAAGGCATTTGAGAAGGCTGACTATCCCTGATGGCAAGAGGAACAAAGAAATGTTAGAATATTGCCTTTGGTTGTTACCTTCTGTCTGTGAATGCTGCAAGTTTTTGGTGTCAGTAGCTGCAGGATGTATTTAGCCACTGTCTTCTCTTTGCTGTCATCAGGCTCCACACAGCCCTCAACCTCACAGCTGAGTTCACAGCTGCCCTGTGAGCTTGATGCATTGTGCCTCATTTATCTGTTCTCATGAGATATGCTGCTAAAAAGTGCTGTTTCTTCATCCATAGTAAAACTCTCACCTAAAGAATCATAACCACAAAAAGAAAATAAAGGAAAAGAATTGAATGTATGCCTAGCAGTCTATTTTGCAACAGGCATATTCCCATCACTACTGCCTGTGGAAGAGGTCTGCAGTGTTTGAGGAAAACACCAAATTCTGCACAAATGCTCGAAGTTCAACTGCAGAAGTACTATCTACAATGCTAGTGTCTTGTCAGTCTCTGTGCTCTGCCGTGGACTTGGGAGGTCTTAACACTAAAACTTCATCTTCCTTCCATCTTTCCTCAAGTGTCTAACCACTTCTCAGGTACTGAAGGAAAACTCATAGGTTTAGTATGGGTGATCAAGGCACCCATAGATTTCCACCCCTAATATGGACTACTTCCTGAGACCTCCCAGATGGGACCCAAGAGAACCTTACCCAGATGAGGTAATGAGCTATGGAAATACCTCTAACATCAAAGGTCACGACATGTTTCACCAGAGATCAAAGTATACTAGTAACTAAAATATTTCTCTTCCACACCTCTGCAGACCAGCTTTTGCCAAGTACTCCATTGCTATCATGAAAAAGCTGCATTAAATGAACAAGAGTCATAGGATATCTCTTCTAGAGAATCTAATTATTGAACCCTAGAGGATATATTTGCACGGTGTGAATATGTGTAGATAAGGGTAATCACACTTAGGAGACAGCTTACCAGAAATTGTAATTCCAGATGTGTTGTCCATATGTACATTCCTTATTCCTCCCCCTGCTTTCTTTTTTTTNNTTTTTTTTTCTGTGTTGGATGTTGAGAAAATAGAGTATGTGCTTTGCACTACCCTTTTGTGGTCATGCACAGAACAGGAAAGAGGGATGCAAGCCACAGGGTGCTGCAACAACACAAGGCTAAAATAGTGCCAAAGAGAGAGAAAGGAAAACCATCATGAGCGGCACACAGAGAAGAAAAGGGGACTATCAGAGCAGGGAGGCAAGGCATGAAGAGCATAAGGTGTCAGCAGCAGCAGCCTACCCAAAGCTTTGCCCACAGGGCCAGATATTCCCGGCAGCAGCATCACACAAGGGCTTGAAGCACAAGGAGCGGGGACTGCAAAAGAGGTTCCTTCTGATGCTGCTGACCCAAGATCAGAGCTGCCATTTAGACCTCAGCAGAGCTTTAAAAATACTCCTGTTCTGGTGCCTTCATTCAAGCCTCTTCAATCACGTTTTGTGCAATGCACCTTGAGAGGAAGATTGGTCTGGCTTCACCAGTGTAGGAGTGTGGGACCAGGTAGGAGGTTGGGGAGAAACCAGTTGCTGCACAGATACCCTGAAGTTTGCCATGCTACAGACTGACACAAGTGAAGACATTTTATAGGTAGATTAAATGCATGTGTGGCATTTTACTTGCCCTGTATCTGCAGTGTATATTGCTCTGCTTCTTGTTTTATAGTGGACTATCTTATTTTCTCTTTACTGCAGGGCCTCATCTGTGTAATACATGTGCCTAGCACCTTCTAACGGTCTAAGGCGTGCGGACATGTGTTTAACGGGGAGTGGCGAATCGGGTGGTGCGTAAGTTGATGGAACTGTTGCACCCAGCGGTGGCACTGCCACTGTTTTCAGCGTGCAGGAAACAACCAAGGCAGCAGAGCTTCACAAAGCATGGGGCAGCTGTTCCTTTTGTAGCTGACCAGAGTGCCCTAAATGTAAATGGCTTTATCAGGAATTGTAACAGTGATCGCCTTGTAAATTGGGCAGGCAGCTTTCGCATCTGGTCTCAAAATAATTCATGTGTCCACAGAGCTGGTTTCTCATCCTAGGCGACAATTTTGGAGAGGCATGCCTGTGAGCTTGCTGTTGTACAAAGTGTGCATTGCCAGGGCTGTGGGGTGGGGAATTTTCTTTTCCCGGTGTTGGTAGGGAGAATTACATGCGGTGCTAGAAGCCAGCTTGTCCCCATGGAGGAGCACTGCAATGCAAGGCAAGTGCAGACGCTCAGAGTGGGAAAGGCTTGTTCGCTCTGCCATCCCCAAGCGGAGAGGGACTGGACCCTTCCCAAGGGGAATGGCAGTGTTGGAGCACTGTGAGCCCTTGGGGCTACTATGGATGTGATGTGATGTGTTCCACATGACGCCCACTCCTCAAGCTTTGGGCTGTTCGTGCCGTTCTGGTACTGCATGTCCTACACTGCTAGGATCAGCTTTGGGGCAAGAAGGTTGGAGAGGGATGTGAGAACAAAGCACTGCAGGAAGACCTGAGCTAAGGCTGGAAGCTAGTCATGCTGTCTGACTAATTAATATCATCTCATGTAACCTCTCTCACAAGCAGTTTAGAGCCAATGAGCGTTTTGAAACCAGTACCAGGCTGGGGCATGACCTGAGAAGCAGGCATGCTTATGCATGTACTCTTTTGTCGTGTGTACACTCATCTTGAACAGCATATTTCAAAACCGATATATTTCCTATCTAGTTCAGAAGTACTTTTTCTTCCACTTAGCCAGAATAAAGGTGGTTGCACACAACAGCTCTTTGAATTTGCATATAGGGAAGTAACAGAGGTGGAAGGTGTCCAAATCCAACAATGGTTTTTGACAGTGCTTGCCAGGTTAGCTGCTTGCCAGGTCTAAGAGGAGGCAAGAGAAGGAGATCCAGAATTTAGCCAGACTTGTTGATGAAAGAGGATAACATCATAGTCTGAGTTAGACATTTTCTTCTCCCTCCCCCATATTTTTGTGCTAACTAGTGCTTATTTCTGAGTGCCAAACATGCAGCTTTTTTCTGCGTTATGTATTTGTTAGAACTTGTTACTGCCTTGCTCAGGGGAAGGGAGAAAAAAAGCAGAGTCTCTAGTTACTTCTTTGGTTTGGTTTTCAGAGATTTGGAACAGTTTTAAGGGACACGCAGAAGAGCTTTTGTGTTTCTGAGGTGGTAATTAGGGCAGTAAAATGCTGCTTCCCACTGTGTCTGGTGGGAAATAGGTAGGTCTCGGGCTCTGGCTGGAACTGGTGCTAAAATGCCCAGGAGCAAAGCGCACAGCTAGAAGCGCAGAGACACAGCACAACAGGAGGTGAGGTTGCCAGCAGAAAACCAAGGGTAACACCAGTTAGGATTTTCAGTTTCAGGTGAAGAAAAAGA
Source organism: Psophia crepitans (assembly GCA_013399095.1). Classification (NCBI taxonomy): domain Eukaryota; kingdom Metazoa; phylum Chordata; class Aves; order Gruiformes; family Psophiidae; genus Psophia; species Psophia crepitans. The sequence continues at coordinate 45,920 of VWZZ01004394.1, forward strand.
GTACAACAGAGTGTAATATGGCACATATGGCAATGTCAAACAGCAACTCTGTTTTAACCTTTAGAAGGGACGTTGTTTTCTGCTGCTTTGCCTCTCCTGTGAGCTGAGGGCTCAAAGAGTATCGTCACAGAGCTAGTCATAGAAGGTTGCTAAAATCTGACTGCTTTGCTGAAAGGCACATCCCAGAATAACAGGGGCTCACAGTGTAGATGGGAGCACAGGGGGAGCCCTGGGATCACTCAGCCCAACTGAGCCAACCATTTTAAGCTGATTTGTAACAGAGAGAAGTTTAATGAGTGTTCGGGATCTAGAAGATAAGCAATGTTATGCTAGGTTGTTTTTCTTCACATATGTGATTTTTTTAGGACTTCAGACCTTTCAAAGACTGACAGCCAAATGCTCAGTGGGAAAGGGGATTGCCCTAAGTTTGACATCTGAGATAACCCTCACTGGAGCTGTAGTGTGCAAGAAAGTAAAGTCAAGGCAGGGAGGGAGCATACAGAGTTTTACTATTTTTGCCTAGATTCATGTCTTTCTATTTTTATTTTTCTTGGAACAAGAAACCTACACACCACATCAGTGTGCTTCTCACCAGCTCATGTCACCTTCACCAGAGACACGTGTAGAGGACCAAGGGCAGCAGCACACTGCTTACACACTACTTACACAGCAGCTCGCACCACCACTCGCAGTATGCTGGGGGACCTCCGAATCCTTGCATGCTGCTTTGCTAGATGAAGTCACCATATACTCTCAGAGGGAGGTGAGCTGTTAGCCAGTATGAGTGGGGGGTAGCAGACATCTTACTGTTCTGTGCAGTGTCTTTAAGAAAATAATGCTTAGCACTCACCAGTCCACCTTGTGTGAAAGATGATAATATCTGCCTGCCACGATTTTCAAAAAAAAAAGCTCTCAGGCATACGGGAAAGACTAATACCAGGATGTACTGGTCTATTGCATTTACATTGCAAGGTTTTGATAGCAGGGAGACTGCAGGGGTGGTTTCTGTAAGAAGATGCCAGAAGCTGCCCCCATGATAGCTGGAGCTGGCTCTAAGACAGACCTGCTGCTGCCCAGAGCTAAGCTTGTCAGCAACAGTGGTAGTACCTCTGTGATAACATACTTAAGAAAGGGTAAAAAAACATTGCTGTGCAACAGCAGCTGCAAGACAGAAGTGAAAATTTCTGAGAGAAACAAATCCACAAACACCAAGGTCAGTGAGTAAGGAGCGGGAGAGGGTGCTCCAGAGTCTGGCGCAGAGATTCCCCTTAGCTCTTGGAGAAGACTATGGTGAGGCAGGCTGTTCCCCTGCAGCCCATGGAGGAGGGATGATGGGGAGCAGAGATTCCACCTGCAGCCCATGGAGGACCCCACGTTGGAGCAGGTGGAGGCAGCTGTGAACCTGTGCGAAGCCCGCGCTAGAGCAGGGTCCTGGCAGGACCTGTGGCCCCATGGAGAGAGGAGCCCACACTGCAGTAGGTTTGCTGGCAGGACTTGTGACACCGTGGTGGAGCCACGCTGGAGCAGTCTGCTCCTGAAGGGCTGCACCCCGTGAGAGAGACCCACGCTGGAGCAGTTCATGAAGGACTATAGCCTGTGGGAAGGACTCACGTTGGAGAAGTTGGTGGAGGACTGTATCCCATGGGAGGGACCCCAGGCTGGAGCAGGGGCAGTGTGAGGAGTCCTCTCCCTGAGGAGGAAGGAGCGGCAGAGACATATGATTAACTGACCATAACCCCCATCCCCCTGTACCCATGGGGAGGTGGAAGGTGAGAAAATCGAGAGTAAAGATGAGCCTGGGAAGAAGGGAAGGGTAAGGGGAGGTGGTTTAAGATTTGGTTTTATTTCTTATTGCTCTTCTCTGTTTAACTGGCAATAAATTAAATTAATTTCCTCAAGTCAATTCGGTTTTGCCCATGACAGTAATTGGTGAGTCCCTGTCCTTATTTCAACCCGTGAGCTTTTCATAGTATTTTCTCCCCTGCCCTGTTGGGAGGGGGAGTGACAGAGCACCTTGGTGGGCACTTAGCCAGCCAAGGACAACCCACTGTGGCTGGCAAACTAACACAAAGGTTAAGTGCTGCGAGAATGGAACCAGACTAGAAAGGTGGTTTTCTACATAGTGAATCTTCAGACTACATGGCAAGACAAAAGGCAAACTGATGAGGAAATCTCAGTTGCACAAATGCTTCTGCAATGGACTAAATCTTTCAGTTCATCAGCAGGCACCGCTGTGTCACTCAGCTTAGTCACCTCTGCACCAAAACCCAGCCTTTGTCCCTTCTGAACGAGACTGCTGCAGAGTTCAAAGCCAGTTACCAGTTTTCCATGAGCTACAACAATATCCCATCACTTAGCCTACCATCTTCCTTGAGTCCTGGTGCTGACAGTCACCTGCCAGCTGAGGCTTTGCACAAAGCTGTGTTTTCATCAGCCCAGAAGGACTAGGTGTCAGCCCCCAAACCATTCCTTCCTTCAAGCACCAGCTGTGGGACCATGTCAAAGACTTGTTTTCCTCTATCTAGGCAGGTTTACATGACCAAAGAAAGCTAGTGGAGCCTGGAAGTACAGAAGTTGCTGAATTTGCCTTTTCTCACTCCCAGGAACTGCTACCAAAGCCTGCTTGTATTTGTGGGCTTTTATACCAGGCCCTGTGCTCAGCCTCGGAGCAGCTCAGCAGCCACTCTGTGGGTGTGGCTTTTAAGAGAGCCACTAATACTGCAGCACACACCTTCTTGTGCCCTGCAACCTCCAGGCAGGCTGGGATTTTTCTGTTGCTTCCCTTTGCCCATAAATGCAAACAACAACCCCACTTGCTGCTGAACCACAGATATCAAAATCAATATTCACTTTGCATTTAACCACGGGAGCAAAATGGCAAGACATGAAGCATTTAGCTTTGATGAGGACACGGTGCTGTGTTCACAATAGCGTTCCTCCATTAATCACCTGACTGTAATGGAAATAGATGATGTGTTTTTGAGACCTCTATTCTCAGAGATAAAAGCCCAAGATGGTATTACATCAGAGTGACAGTGTTGTGTGTCATTGGGGTTGACTAAAGGGGTGTCAGTGCTGTAAACAGCCTCACTGACAGTCACATGCAGGGACGGTCATAGACAGAGAGAGATTTGTTGAAAATGTGCAAGGTTGCGCAGTCAGAGCCTCTTGCAACCAAGTCAGTGTGTGAGAGCAAAATGCCAGATGAGCTGTCCTGTGGACAGAGCTCTCAGTTGTAGCAGGCGTGATTGTGACAGCTCCCCTTCCACTCTCTTCCCCTCGTTCCTTGAAAGTGTTGCTTATAGGAACCACAGGAAGAATGATCCCATCTACCTCTGCAAGGTCCTTAGTGTTTCCTCTCATGGTGTGGTGTTTCTTCCATCACGTCAAGGTGTTGGTAACAGGACTGTGTCTCTGCCACAGCTTGGCAGAGGACAGATCTTGTTCCTGTGTCTGATCACATGAACGTTTGTGATAGAAGTGACTAAAAACTGTATCTGAAGCTGTATTAAAAGAGGAAGGCTCTCTCTCTGTTCACCCAGGCAACCCTAAGTGCTCTTACGGATAGAAATTAGCACAGCAAAAATGAGTTGCCATGACCTTGGATGAGACAAGTTGTCCTATCCTGGCTTAGTTCCTGCTGTCCTTGTACAAATAAATTATTTCATTAAAACAAATGAGGCTTTTTGACAAGAGTGCTATGACCCTCTTTACTTTTCTCAGAAGAGCTATTTTTTTTCTTACTTTGTGGTAATTGCTTGAAGCAGTAGGGAACTCTCTTGTTACCCTGCTGCTTCTGAAGGCGCATTATCTTTGTGGGTACAGAACAGAGACACAGGACAGGGCAGTCAGTTTATGAAAAAAAATATTATCCAGTTTATATAATTATTAATAAAAAATAAATTAGTTTCTCAAAGCGTCTATTATACCCTGTGTGCTTGTGCACCACACTAGAAAGCTCTGATGTGACTTTTCAGTAAGCATTACTGACTGAAGTGAGAATGACACCTGGGATGCTCATCATTGGTGCAATGCTACAAGGCAAAATGTGGCACTGCTGCAATATTTTAGAGGATATTAGTCCCAAACAAATACCCAAACACTGCTAATACTACTTCCAGAACATCCTAGGAGATGTTTAGAGTTAATTTGCCCGTGTTTTTTATTTCATGCCTCACTTAAATTCATTAGGTCCTGCTGCACATTCCTGATAATCCATGTAAATATCACTATGATGCCATTTGTGATGGGAGGACTAAGACTGACCTCAGTCAGGGAAACAAGCAACATCAGTAGCACATAAAGTCTTAAGAAATAGTTCTGAGAAGCCCAAAACCTTAAGTAATACACAGTGAAGGAATAAAACTGCAGATGATGTGGTGTAGCAGAAATTCAGGCAAAAGGTTGTACAGAGGAAAAAGAAGTCAATGAAATTCTGGCCCATGCAAATGTATTCTTAGTTTTGTAAAATCCTTTAAACTTTTTGCATCCCTCTGATTCTGGATCTTCTTGGCCTGATTAGAAAAGACCGTTCTCATTCGCGTGTTCATTTATGGTCAGAGGACGGGACTGCAGGGTTCGCAGTTGGGAAATAGTCCAGCGTGCTGAGGCTTTACCTTGGGACAACGAGCTATCTAAAGCAATTTCCCATTCAGGGAGGCCAGTGTCCACTTTCCAGTTACCCAAATCTTTATTACAACTTTTTAAACACCTCATAATGTGAACATCAAGATTGCTAGTATTGGGGGCAGGAGCGTTTATAGGCACTATGTTATGGTTTGTTGGAGAGGACTGTGAAAATTTCTTACTTACAGAGAAGTTTACATTTAGAAGGCATGTCAGTCCCATGGAGGATTTTTCCCATTGAGGAAAGCTATCCAAATAAGCAGCTGCACATATTTGATCCCAGTTTCCCAAGAAGTGACAACACTGATTATTATATTGATAACAGAAGGCTCCAGTTGCCCTTCCATGAGCTGAGCTGGCAAACCCTGCTAAATGCCTTGGATGGGATCTTTTCTTTGCGCAGTTAGTTAAGTGCCCTCGCTTAGAAAATGTGAATCGAGTCTTTCTTAACTCAGTGCACAGTATTCTATGTGAATTTGCACTTAGGAAGGTAGCAGCACTGCCCAGCCTTGCTGTGTCCCACCCTGGTGGCCCACACAGAATCTGAGCTGGGGGCACTGCATTCGCAGCAGGCTTTACCTGCCGATGGTTGCAGTGCCTGCAAGCACTGACAAAAATAGCTGCAAGCCCCTCATGCCCAGTGGCTTTGGCCCTTGGCTTGGGACATGCCTGTCCTAGCAGTGCTGCGCTGGCCCCCGCCGTGCTGTCGTGTGGATGTTGGAAGTGCTGCTGTGCAGGAGACAGGTGGATGTCTCGCGCAGCGGCTGAGCAGTGCTCCTGCCCCAAAAACCGCCAGGCACTCATTCTTAGAGAAGAAATCATTGTCTCATTATACCGTGTATGTTGGGGACCATATGGGCCACTGCACCTATGTAGGTCAGAACAGTTTAATTTTGCTCTGTTTGGGTATGAAAGTGTGTTTTAAAAGGTTGAAAATCCTATTTGAAATATTGTTTTAGCAAGCAGACATGTTGACGTAACTTTGCAGTTCTAAGTTTTACAAAGCTGTTGCATTATCCACGGTGTTTCCTTCTGGCATGAATTTTCAGTGCTCTGATTGTGATTCAGAGAATGATGGAGTAAACTCTTAACCAAAGCACGGCATGGCAATTTAATTCCCATCCAAGGACTGGGCTGGGTGCGTTTTGGCAGTCTCTGGGGAAAATGGCATCTGTGCAATTGTGGATAGACATAAACAGATAGAAGTGGGTGGTTCTAGTCAATAAAAAGAAATACTGGGACTTGGATCAGTAGCAGCAATACCGTCCTGATGTTGTCCAGCTCCAGCAAATGGGTTTGGAAACAGACTTCTGAATGTTTTTTTAAGAGATGTGAAGTCATGTGGGCATCTATTGCACCATTGTATGTATGTTCACATTAAGAAAAATAGTTTGCATTTAATACTTTGAAAATTGTCCAAAAGAGTCTCATTTCCCAGCTCCGTTCACCATGCAGGCCTGTTCCTCTGGGCTGCTCCTACCCGCCTGTTATGACCACTCCTGTGTATGCCAGCTGGAAACCAAATGTCTGCTGCAACTTACGTAAAGAGTAATTGGCTTGGAACCTGCTACCTCTGACAGTGAGAAATGAACAAGCCTTCCTGCAATGGGCTCTGGTTTTGTGGCTGTTGCCAACAGTACTTCTTGAAAAGAGGACCATGGGGAATTGGCCTGGGTACAGTGCTTGGACACCTATCAAAGTTTATCCTCCTTTCTTTTCACTCATCCACCATTAATATCTGCCTTCCCCACAGTCCTCCATCCTTCCAGCTGCTCGCTGACATGTGATTGTTGATTCCTTATTTCCACCTTCTGAAATGTTTTTCTCCTTTCTAAACACAAACCAAAATGCTGCGCAACACCCCCACGTCCATGCATTACCTCTGATGCTTAATGCATACACCATACACGAGATTATTGCTACTGTTCCAATAGGTGAAGTTGTGACACATGGAAAAAGCTGTGGAATGCCAAAATGTACATTAGCATTACCCACCTGGAGAGTGTACTTTTCGCTCTGAAAAAGCGAATTATGATTATGATTAAAAAAGAGATTAATTGCTACTGTAAAGATGATTTCCTAGGGAAAACTTTCAGAATAGCGATTTCCCTGATGTCGCCACATTTCATGAAATTTGAGGACTTCAAAACCAATTCCAAGTAACACACATCTTCCTCCTAGCAGTGACGTTTTACGAACTGGCCCTTCATAACAGCCTACCTCACGCATTTGGTGAGGGATCATGGTGAGTGACACCGGGTGGAAAAGATAAACCCCTGTTCCTTGTATGCATGAGGGCTCCTCACACTACTGAGCTATCAACAGGAGTCATTAATCTGTGCTTCCCACCAGGAAATGCACAAATAAAAAACATGTTTAGATTGCCGAGCAGATATTTCAAATAAATTATAACCTAAAAAGGCTGATGAAGTGGCGAGAGATTTAAAAAAAACCAACCTGAAACCCAACAGCCCCTTTTGTGGCACATAAGGCATAGCATAGGTGAAACAAAGCACATTCCTGGGAAGAAATTGCCCGTGGCTCTGACGTGCAGAGGACTGGTAGAAGACCAGTACTGCCTGAATGCTGACATCAATATATGAAGTGTTCTTATTGCTTAGTGTTGTGAAGAAAAATGACACGTTATCAACAGAGGGTGGCTCACTGTTTCATGCTGAACCACCTCCTACCCTTAAAGTCACTTTTTAACTGATCAAGCTTATCGTGACCCTTGCATATACTAAGACCTTCTTGAACTGTTGGAAAATTAGAGTAAGCTAATTTCAGTGTTGTCTACCAGTTCTCTCCGCATGTGTGTCACGGCATACCAGGACTGTCTTCTACTACAAGCCAAGTCCAAAAATGAAGCATCCTCTTCACCTGAAAGAGCTGATAAACCAAACATAACACACTATTTTCTGCTGATATGCTCTGTTACTGCCTTGTGTCTAAAAACACATCATCAAATTTTTTGGGGAAAAAAAGAGATATATCTGGCTGTAGACAATCCATGCCATGAAAAGTTCTCACAATGGCTATGTTATAACAAATTAATGTGTCTTTTGCATGACAGCTCAATCAGCCATAAATGTGGTTATACCATTCTGCATCATATTTAACTAAGCAAGTTTGGTATTCAGCAAATTATCGCCAACTCCACCAGCACGCTGTGTTTTCTGGGCTTAATAAGAAATCCACTTGAAGTCTGAACTCATAATTTCTGTTAGCTTGTGTGAAGGCACAAAGCCACGTCCTGTGTAGTAGTGGTAGATTGCATTAGTACTGATGGCAGAAACGTATCCTATTGCCTGAGGCTGGCTGACTCTTAGTGAAGATGCAGTTGACCATTCGGCAACGTGCTCAAAATGCTCTGCGCCCCCAAACCAAACAGAATAACCTGGGCAAAGCTGGTGAGTCCAGAACATGGAAACAGAGCTCCCAAAAAGTGGAAGGAGCTTTTCAGATGTATTCACAGCCGCAGCTGCAGCTAAGCTTTCCCACTAGGCTGAATGTTCTGTGTGTCGTTTTTTTTTAATTCAGAAAGCTTGATGTGTTACCACGACCAGGTTAAGCTATCAGCATTATCCGTAACAGATTATTTCTGTTCCCATGCCACTCACTCCCATGCCTACTCTAGTAAGCATTAAGAAACTGATTCAGGTTAAAACTAACCAATTTGTCCCCACAAGCACCCTTTACTGGTCAGTACCCAGTACAGCCAGCTGAGCAGCCAAATCAATGTCAGTGTTAGCACAGGCTGTGAGAGTGAGTAGATTGGGACCAGTCCCAATCAGTTTTACTGGTATGCCCTTGAAGTACTTCCACTAATCGCTGGCAGAGCCAGAACACAAACTTTTAAAATATGCTCACCAAAATACCATTTTAGTATCTGCCAATATCGCATAAGGTAGGACACCTATCACGAGTGAGAAGGACGTTTTACTGTGCTTTGCCTGGTCATGTGTTTTGTTGTTTTCAAGGAATCCAGCCAGAGGTCTACATTCACAGTGAAGATTCCAGAAATATGGCTTGCACTTAGTGTTATTTGCTCAACTTCACGGTAACTTCCAGCTGTATTTGCTTACCATGTCTATCAGAGATCTAATCACCTAACAGCAGACATTGAAAGAACCATCTAAAATCTACCGATAACTACTTCAATGCACAGGTTTTTGTCAGCAGGAAATCGTTAAATTTTCATTATCTCCCATTCCGGGGAATCTTGCTCACTGCTTGGCAGTCCCCTCCCTCAGTACCTCTTAGCTTCCCAGTGGCACACGTGGCATGTGCATCAGTCTCAGACAGGTGAACTCCTTCAGAAATACGGTAGTGCTGTGCTGATCATTATTTTTACATCTTCTTACTGCTAGCAGAATAGTTTTATAGGGAAGTTGCAGCCTGTGGCTGCAATCACATGTTTTTATAGACTTAATAAAAAAGAAGCCTCAAACTCTCACCCCAAATCACTGAGCCTGTAATATCTTTTACTCTGAAGGTGTTTTGTGTCCTGATGTAACTGTTTGTGCTCATGGAATTGCACTGGACTACGTTGCAGGTTTAGTGATACAGATCTCATCATTCTATCATGTTAATAACTGTTTATAAGGCGTAAGAAAATGTTGAAGTGTAAATACTGCGTAATACAATCATAATATGCATTATTGTGCATAGTCTTCTGTGGTCATAGAAGAAGGGATAGGGAATAAGGAATGGGAATTTTAGTGCTGGAATTCAAATAAATGCAATATTCCCAAACCACAAAATCCAGGATCACAATCAGTGTGAAATCCTCACCAAAAGCTTTTGATCTGTGGGAATGTGTACTACCCACGCCTCTTCCATTAAACTGTTTTCACAAATGTAAAAACCCAATAAACCTTCTTTGGTAAATCCTATACTGCTTCCTATTAGTTTCAGGAGGACACAGTACTTTTAAAAATTTTTTAAGGCATATGAAGAGAGAAAGTACAGTCATGGAATCTTTTGAGTGGCACGCATAGAGATCTTCATACAAGACAGGGATCAGGAAATGCAATAATATGCAGAAGATCTATAGAATCCTTATGAAGCTCAAAAATCACTTTCCATTCGCTAGGAAGGGGTCCTATTCACATGCATACACACAAAATAGGAATAGCTTTTAAAATGAGACTTCGAAAATCAATGTTGTGTCACCACCAACGCTCCCTGAAAAAAAAAAAAGAGGAAAAAAAAGAGACAAGGAATACTGAAATCAGAATAACTGTGTTGTGACGAAACATACATTGTACTTGGTAAGAATGTGTCATCATGTAGACAGGGCAAGATTTTAAACAACTTAATTTTCTGGATCTGAAGGGTGAGGTTTTTTTGGTATATCAAATCATGGCAGAGTGCAGTGCTACTTGGGACCAAGACTATGTTCAGAGACTTGGTTGCTTACACAGCACCTTCTCACTCAAATATTTAAAAAGGCACAAAAGTGATGAATCGACTCATACAAATGCTTTAGGCAGCTACAGACTAACGACTCGGTGTAAACAGGCTGGCTCCTTAAAAGGTCAAACCCCTTTATTTTTATAGATGGTCATATTAAAACATCTGCTCTTCAAGACACACCTTTGTAGACAGTACTAGGGTTCTATAAACTCAACAGTTAAAGAAAAGAACCCTCTAGCTGGTTGATATCTCATGGCTTTATCTTGATCTTTCCATTTAAAACTTTTTTTTTTTCCTCAACTGGCAATTTCAAAAACTTGCCATGAGCCAAAGAATTCATTATCAGTCTTTAAAACAATTTAGCATGAAGTTTGAAGTAGTAAATTAGCCCTTAAGAATTAACTTTGAGAGTGTCAAATACAAAAATTGAGCCACATACAGAGAAGACATTACTGTGCCTTGCAGGTATATTTAATGCAGATGTGCATATTAGGATGATTAGTTGTACAATTAAGTCATCTACTGATCACCACAGTAATCTGCATCACAAGCAGAAAGTAACACACATACCACCTGCAGTCAGAAAGAAAGAAATCTTGTACATGAAGGTTTCTGGTGTATTTTTTAAGAAACTTTCCCTTGAAGACCCTTGCAGAAGCCCCTTGCGGAAGTCCCTGGTATAAACGTTGAGTGCAACACACTGCCAGTAAAATTATAGTTTGATCCACTTGACAACAAGAGAGTCAAGTGCCATGGAAAAAACTCAAGCCTGCAAATTACCAAATTATTGACTCTTCAGAGACTCTTCACCACAAATCTGTCCACAGGCTGCAAGTGTTCTTCTAATGCAAATGTAACTCATGGAAAAGAAAAAAGGTAAGGCGCCAACTGAAAGAAAACATTTATTGAATCAAAGTCAATACTTTCCTTTTAATATCTACAAGCCAACACTGAACTGACTTTATTCAAGAATGAACACAATGTACAAAAAAAGTATGTCTGTTATAAAAATACGTCAATTTTTTTCCTGGCTATTGAGCTGAAAACATTTTGTCAAGTGCAAGATAGGTTTGGCAAGCAAATTTAAGCCACTATTACCAATGACAAAGTTAAAACAATTTTGTAATCAGAGTACATTTAAGACTCATTGATAAAGTGGCATTGGAAATGTTGATCCCCTAAAAAGAAATAATCACTGCACTGCCGTGTGTTTATGCACCCAGACAATTGAACATCTTGATCTTCTGTCACAAATCAGTACCTTTATCAGTGAAGACTATCCAACCTAATTCGAACTATTCAACCAGATAATTGACATCTACCACTGGAATACAACTTAGGGAAGGCAAACTACCTCCATGGCCTGTTATTTTGTGTGTTCTGTGAGGAGTGAGAGAGAAGATTAGGTAGGTTCATACACATTTAAATCAACCTGACAGCTGTTGCAATATGAAATCAGGGAAAGGATGGAAAAAGAATACAGAATCATTTATGACAGCAATCTGTATTTCTGAACACGAGTGTTCATGTGTAAAAATGGATCTGACTAGGCTCAGTTATGCCTTATTTAATTGGAAGCTGTGGGGCGTTTTTTCCCCATAAAAATTTAACTCAACCAGGACTTAAATCATTGACTTCTCTCAAACCACCACCAAGGAGGAAAAAAAAGGGACCATTTACAGGCATAATCTGAAAACAGTGCAATATTAAAATACAATTTCACAACATGTGAAAGAAACATGCTTTGGAACCTGAGCAAAAGGCGTTTTACTGACTTAGTAAAGAATCACCCTGTATGTTGTTTTCATTGGCATCTGTTCTGCCAGATCAGTATGCTGCTCTTAGCAACTTCCATGGCCCCTAAATATTTAGTACACAGAAACTGCCAACTACTTAGAGAAGTCTACTAAACTTTTCAGCTAATATTGCAGGCAGTCTGACATGCTGCTACTGGAAATGACCATACAGCCTAAAATTGAAAAAAACTGTAGAAAGAAAAAGAAGCAGCTGAACATGTTGCTTTTCTTTTTTAAATAGACTAAAGCGCTTCCACAACACTTAGATACGGTACTACACTGGTTTACAGTCTCAAGGTCAGCTCTTTCAAAATAAATATACCGAACATTTACAGCAAATGCCTCATGAATGCAAGCTTTCTTTTTATTATTTCAAGACCAGTTGGATAAAAACTAAAATGAAGACATAACTCTGAAGCAGCTAAGTTACAAGTCCTTTTTCAGAAACAGGTATGACTTGGTGCCACAGCAAAATTTTTCACCAGTCTGCAGTAAGCAATTATTTTTCTTCTTCTAGCACCAAGCAGGCCACCGTACAAAGCAACCTCACAAAGCATGCGGTCATCTACTGTGCTCATTTTGTATCAAATAATAATTTGTGCTTGCAGGTCCCAAATGGGTATGAAGAATAGATGACTGAAGACATTAATGGCAACTCACTTGTTTCTAAATTACTTGAGCAGAGAAAAGATTTAAACACTAAAAAGCAACAAAATGTTGCACGTTAGTATTTGTGAGGGATGAGGAAAGCTAAGGTTGGTGCTTTAATTTGCCTTAAAACAAACAAAAAGCTAAAACCAATCCTAAACAGCTCTATGTCCATGATACTGGTAGAGGCCAATATGTGCATGCCACTAAAGGCACAGTTGGACCAATCTGATAAATGGCATCATCAGAGCAGAACAGCAACTTTTCACTGGAGTAATCACAAAGGGTGAACAATGAGCCATCACTTCTCTCGTCATGAGCACAGAAAGCAGTCACCAAGGCAAAAGAAGGGACACAGGAAAGAAGATACAGGAACTCACATAAACCTGGAAGACAAAACACACATTAAACTGAGTTTTAAACATTCTGAGGGACCGTTTTCCTGCTGTAACATTGCTATTCATTGATGTAACACCATACATATTATGCTTAATTGGATAGAAATATTGCAAAAATGGTATCGTAATCATATCACAAAATTCTTCTGAATTTGTTATACAACTAACTTCACTTGCAAAGATTTGCCTACAGTATCATCTTAGAGGTCTTGAGGTTTACGGACAGAGTGATGCAGTCAGGACAATCTCTTGTTCATTGGGCAAAAAATTTAACATGCTTACATGATACTGAATTTTTTACTCAGAAATGTGTGTTAAAATTGGGCATCATAAAGACACAGCTGTTTATAGGGAGCTAATTATGAAGTAGTATGATTGTTCTTCCTACTACTCTAACAGTGCCTACAAAGCAGAGTGCAATACTTACGAGAAAGGTATCCCCAAGGTTATCCTGCCTTTGTATCTACAAGCTGCATCTGAACATTTCCAGACATGCCACCTCCATAGCCTCCCTTGGACTGCATTTGGTTCTGAATTGAGCTGACCTGGAGACAGAAGGGAAAGAGGGGGACAGAGAAAACAAGAAAGACAGTTAGTGAGGTACGGCGTCTTCTTGCTTCCAATTTTCTTTCTTGTTTAGGTTTGGGTTTCAAGTGCTCCTTTACCATGAAAGCTACATTACTTTTGCATGAGGACTTCTGCAGCGTAGGCTTGCTGGAATTTTCGCTTCTGCAGGCAGCTCAGCAGGAGAGATGGAAGAACTGGTGCTGTGGCAGTTTTTCCTCTCTCCCAAAGAAAACTGATTCAGGCTTTCCCTGCCCCGTTTGATTACTCAAAAAAACTCAATGAATCAAATCTCTCACTGGTATCAAACTCCATCTGACAAGCTACAATTTATCTTGTTATACAGAAAATGTTATTTGACAAGTATGATAAACCAGAGAAGTTGACAACATTATGTTAAAAATATAATAGATAACTTAAAAAATATCTGAATTATCTGCAGATAATTTAAAAAGGACTTTCTAAACCAGCTTTTGGTTTGTGGAAGGTTTTTTATTTATCTATTTACATAACAGCACACACTGCTTTCCTTAATTGCTACTGTTCCTTTAAATGGTAGGGCATTTATTGTTGAAATCATAATCTATCAGCTTCACTGGAAATAGCTTATTTGAAGGTATTTTTAGCCTGATGCAAACAAATACATAAAGAATACACACACAAAGACATGCACATCCCTCTGGCTTTCATTGCCTTTATCAACAAAAAAGAACAGAATCCATAGTTCTTTCCTGCTTGTGTTGCCTGTGTCAAAATAATCATTCTATTCTATCTCCAAGTGCCTGCAGGAAGACAACTCCAACCTCAAAGGTTTGGCCTTTTTCTCTCTGCACCCCAGAGCACGCATAACAAATACACAATGAGCATGAAATAACATATTCACTTAAGGCTACAGCTTCTGAAACTGAATTTGTAGCAAAGCTTATGCCTACAGGGCACCACTTCCAATTATTACATGTATGCTCTTTCATGGAGAACTCAAAACATCACTAGAAAGCTGGATTAAAATAGCACTTGGAGAACTATTTCCAAGTAGCTTGCACGGTATTTTCCCTGTCTGCAAAGACAAAAGACGTATATACTCTTTTCCACAGCAAAGCAAAACGCACACACACACAATGAATCAGTAGAATTCTTTCTTACAGACCATTTCTCAAAATAATGTGAAAAAAAGTGCTTGTTTTAGGATCTTTTTCTTCAACAGTATGGCATATTGCAGTGCCGTGTAAAAGATCTGATTTTTACGTATTTACACAGTGCAATGTAAAACCACATTCTACCTTGGCACTTTACTCAAATAAGTGGTGCAGCTGCAGCAAAACAATGTTATGTTCACATTTTTTCTGCATGGAAAAGTGTTCAGAGCCAATACTCTAGAGGGTCTGACATCAGAGACTACAAATTCAGTAATGACGTGTGGAGAAGTGCAACCACATTCATGGAGTTGTGTTTAAGAACTTCAACATTTCACCAAGCTGGTCATCTTCTTCACTAAGCATCTTCTATTCCTCATTGGAACAAAAGGAGTTTGAATTTAATCTTTTTTTCCTGAGATAATAATTAATCTACATGAAAATGTACTCACAAGATTGACCTGAGGATGACATTAATTTCATCTGAATGAACCCTGCCTCTAGTGAAAAAGAGCTAGGAAAAACATCTCCAGGCCATGTCTCCTTCCAGCTTGACAACCTGCCTACATGACTTTACAATTTTGGAGAAAAGCAAATAAACACAAATTGCAAGGCTGCAGTGTAAATTTTCATGAGTACTTCTTCTAAGGGTTAGAGTAATTTCTCTCATACTTGAGTGACACACAAAGATTTTGTGTTAGTGGATAAGGAAGCATCAGTCTAAAATGCAGGGGCTGTTACACCTAAAGCAAAGGTGATGCAGCAAATTAAACTTGACAGCATTAACAGTTCAGCGGCTACTCTATGCATGAGAACTTATACAGAAGACATAAAATGTTAAGAACACTGAGCAAAAAGCAAGTCTAACAATTGTAGGCTTATAAGGTGATACTCTTTCTGAAGCATCCTCCTCTTGAGACACTCTGAGCGACAAGAACCAGCACCATCAAATACATATTTTTTTTCTTTCTCAAAAATGCCATTGCCTTCCTTTGATGATACATAACAGCAAAGTTGTTCTCTCTCATGTCTAATTCAGACAGGATAAAGATTTAAAGGTTTTGGAGGGGGAAGAGGACTGCACCAAATAAAGATCATACAATCTGTTGTGCCACTTATCTACCTCATTAATTTCCTTCCTTCCTTTTCTTTCCGTCCCTTTTAGAATTAGGAAATAGCACAGATGGTTCTTGAGAAAGAAAACAAGGGAAAACTAAGAAAATGACTGAACACATGAAATCACAGACTAAACTGAGGAATATAAGGCGAAAGAAGAAAGTGAGACACTTCACCATGGAATAGGAAAATAAAATAAGAAAGAGTGATGGGAATGAGAAAGAAACAGTGCACAGAGGGCTCCTACTGTTTAACCGTACCTCTGACAAAGAAGCAAGGCACTCTACAGGGAAGACAAAGAAAAAAGCAAAGTATTTCAGTAGTCAGAGAAGTACTATACTCAGAATCATAAGGATACATAATGAAGAACAATGTTGATGAAACCAGGCACAGAGCAGAATGTGGGTGAAGAACTAGATTTATATGGAAAAAGCTAATGAAACTGCAGGAGGTCCTCCTAAGGTATTCCAAAGAGGGAAGGCACAAGGAGGTTCACGAAGGAGTATAATGTCCATACTGTAAAGGAAATTAAGCAGCAGAAAAACATGTGGAGGTTAACACCATAATCTTGGAATTTACACTGCGAGGAATGAACAAGGAGATTGGATATAGTATTACCACAGTAAGTCACCACAGAAAAGGCAGGAAAATAAGCAGTGTAAAAAAAGTAGAGATTTGTGCTTCTGAAAAGAGAGAGAAAAAATAGGATTATTTTTCACATACAGATCCTTTCTATCTGAGATTAAAAAAAAAGTCTGGCCACTAATGCAGCACATTATCCAAATGAAAAAACAAAAAGTGAGAAAAAGAGAGAGCCAATTACAAGCATTCAACATGAAGAAGTCTATGTAGAGAGACAACAATGATTACCTACTATCTGGAGATGAACTGCATATTACACAAGGCAAAGATGAAGGCAAGCAGGGGGAAAGCCTGAGGTGAAAGAGCTAAGATTCAGGCAATCACCACAAACCTCATGAGACAGCTCAGCTGTGAGAATGACGAAGGTTCTCACAGGTGGGAAAACAAAAATTTAAAAAGCAAAAAGCCACGCTTTAAAGAAAAAAACCTGCTCACTTTATTATCATTTTATTATTTCAATTTATAAGGACTTTAAATATTACTGTAGTGTCTTGCATTAAGTAAGTAACCAGCTTTAACTGTTATCAAGCTGAAGCTGTGTTTGTCCATTTTAACTTGTTTAAAGATGTTTCAGTATAAATCACTTCTGATCCATTATGTTGTTTCTGGGAAATGTAGTATATTGTTTGTCATGTCAGATTTTCTAGCTTTGCCCTTCCCCAATACATACTGAGATACTTGCCTACATTAAAACCAACTCTTTCCTTTACAGCTCTGCTTTCTATTCTGATACCGCTGATAGAACTCTTTCTTCTCCTTTGTCAAGAAGCATTTTTCATCATTTTAATCTCAAAACCATTTTTTGTCCCCTTTCACAGAGATTATTAAGGTCAGGAAGTATTTTTCACCATTATCTACACACAACCCTTTTCTAGGTTGCATATGACTGACCTTAAAACCAGATTCACATTTCACATAAATACAAAGCTGTACAAAAGAAATCTATCATCATAAGCTAATTTTCAGTATCTATCTTAGCCTCTGTTTTTCACTATCAGAGAGATAAAAATATTTATTGCTCTTACCATCTACAGGAAGCCACAAAACCTTGCTTGTGACATTGCTGCTTGCTCTGGAAATAATTCACACTGCAAATAAGGCTACAGAGTACAGAAAAATCTCAACCAGGACACACAAAAATATTTGTGTGCACCAGAAATGAAGGTAAGTTAGTTTAACATGAACTATATTTAAAATAGCTCAGAACATTTGAGGTAAGAAATCTAGTCAATTCTAAGACACTTCTGAAAGTATTTTCAAATATAACTCTACTTTAGTTCACACATACGATCAGAACAAATTTTTAAAGAGTATCCCACACATAGCCTGTACAATTTATGCAGCACCTACTACATCTTGTCAATAAATACAGCAATTAAAAAACCCGATATCCATAATTTTGAATGCAAGTGTTTAGGACTTGGAATTAAGATGCTAGCAGGTTGTTCTTCAGTTTTATAGAACTTCTTTCCTAGAGCTGAAAGACTCGTTCCTTTGGCCACAATACATATATACACTGTTCCTGTATGCTACCTAAGGTGAAATATTCTTCATCCGCTCACACTTACCGAATTCATACCACTGAACAGGTCTCCTGATCCTACATGAGCTGTGTGAACAAAGTTTGTCGGCTCCCCAATCATGCTTCTGTCAATCCGCCGTCGTCTTTTCTGAAAGGAAGGTAAAGAAACCATTTAACTGACAGTCACTGAAAAGGCAACGTCAATGTGTGTCATAAAAGTTAACTTCCATGGGATATTTCATACACTGTAAGATATTTTCCTAGAGTCAAAAAGCAGAGTTCAAATTCCCAAGTTAACCAAGACATTGGTAATAGTGTCCTTTGTTTCTATTTGGAGGATCTATAGCAGATTAGACCAGCACTGACACCACGCCTAAAATTTGGGCCAACGCAACATTTGTGAATAACCTCACTGCATTCCATGGTTTATTAAGCAATATTTACAACGTTTCATACAGTAACTTCTGTCTACATTTGTATTTAAATCATGATGTGACAGATCAAATTTGAGGTTTAGTCATGCAAAACAAGAATGAAGGATCGAGGAGCACTACTATAGTCTATGAAATCACTAACTTACAGAATTTCTGATTTGCATGCTATGGGAACTTATGTCACTATTTATCATACACCTTATGGTGATGTTCAGAACAATGCCTTGAGTTTGACCAGAGCTAGTCACAGACATAACTTTACTGAACCCCATTTACTCAGATAACTTCCAGTCCATGTGGTCATAAAGTGTGTGTTGAAGGGGTGCAGTGTGATAGTAAAGCAAGGATGCCCGATTACGGACTCCGATTCCTGTGCTGTGAGACAGAAGGCAAGAACTGCTTAACCTCTGCCTCCCTTTTCTCAGAGTCACAGCTTCATTTTTTATTAACGTAGTAACACACAAATGAAAAATTGGAGGCAGTAAGGACTTCCTTTAATTAGAGCTGCTTTGGTTGCCTGCCTCCACCAAAGCACTGCATCTACAGGAATAAAAAAAAGAAAACCCTATCCTCAATTCTTAGGCCAGTGCCAGGGAGCTTACACAGAGCAAACCATACAGTGTGCACTCACTGTGTGCCTGTATCCTGTATTTGAAAAAAAACAAACAAAAAACATGAATGCACAGTATGAATATCTCAATTTCATACAAAATATGTGTCATACAAAATACAATATAATAGTTAATAAACTACTTGAGCTCAGTTAAAAGTTTCCCATCATCTTAAAGTCCACTCAGTCTCATTTTTAAAGGGATCTCTGTTTCTAACCCCCAATGAGACTGTAAGACCACCCAGACTTGAGACATGCAGGTACATGCCTCATGAGTGGGATAGCTGCTACTGAAACACAGCTACAGATTAAATCTCTATGAATCAGAGCCCGCAACTATGAGAACACATCATGGGGTTTAGCCAGCAAGTACAAAACACATTTAATCCTTTCCTGTACCTCTTCCCTATTACTAAAGCCAGATTTCAGTAGGTTTCAATATCTTAATGCATCACATTAATAAGTGAGGTGCAAAGAAACACATAAAAAACCTCCCATAGAACAGAAAAACAAAAATGACCCAATCTATTAATGAATTCTCTACTCCCAACAAATTGGACAAGATCAACCAAATAAAATAATCATAGCTATAAAATCATCTTCATGTAGTTGGGAGGACTTTCACAGAGAAAAGCTTTATGGAAATAACTGAGATGTCTCAATTACAGAAAGCATTCATAGAGTTCACAGAGCCATAAATAGCCACAACATAATCTATTACCATGTCCCCCCAACACATTAATATTTCACTCTGGAAGTCATATGTGACTAACCTGGGGGGAGAGGCCCCACACCAGGTTTATACTTCCTGGTGAGGAAGTATAATGAGGACTTGCTCCTCTGACATTTTCAGGATGAGGAGCATCTCCCAACAGGTGTGATGATTATTTTAAACACATGTTGCTGCATTTGCACCATATAGTATTGTAATATGCTGTAACTCAGGCACAGAAAGCAGCTCTAGAAAGCTGTATGAAACACAGTGGTCTAACTTAAACACATCTGTTTCAGGTCTGCAGTAGTTGTCCCTCTCCCCCTTTTAAAAAATAACAGCCAGAGTCAGATTCATTTATATGTCTAAACAATACATGCTTGATTTCTTGGTTTTAGTAGAATTTTGAAATGCAGAGAAAATGTAGACAATCTCAAAGCTTTGGGAATTTTTTGTTCATTTGTTTTGCAAGCAACCAAACCCTTTCTTTGGGCAACTCATTTTCCTCCTTGTCGCTAAGATCACAGGCATGCCAGTAACAGAATCATGTGCTGGATCATGTGAACGATTCTCCACCGATCATCAGCTAGTCAACCAGTAACCACTAGCTTAAGTGAATCGCCCTCAAACTCTGTTTCTTATCTTAAGCGAGTCTCTTATCAGAGGCCATCAGCCAGCTATACCCTGGCATGTGCCCACTGAAGTGATCTCCTTGAAGCAATAGAACAGTATTTAACTGCTCTGGTATATTAAGACCACAAAGGAGTTCACTCTGAAAGCAAACCAAATGTCGTTGGTTTTTTTTTTTTCAGGAGCACTCAGTTTCATTTTTCCCCTCCCTGCCTTGTCCCATTTTACTAAGGGGGAAGGGGGTGGCAAGGAGCACAGCAGAGGTGAGATGAGAGGAAAAAGATCTGTAAAGGGATCCTGGAAGTAGAATATGAAATGTCATCATTTAATGGTGAAGCCAGTTTGTTCTCTTGACAAAAATCTGCTGAACTTGGATTGCAAAGTACACACCATGTGATCTTTACACCATGAAAAGAATAAATAATCTTTAAACAGAAGTAGGTTTGTGTATAAAATGTTTGAAAGGAATGGAAGGAGTCTGAGGACCCATCTCAGAAGCTTTGCTTTGAACACATAATAGATGCAATGAAACTGGATCACATTTCAGTTACCATAGTAATGAAGTAAAGCATTGATGTCTCTTCTATTCTTAATCTGCAAGAGATGCTTTGCACCCACACAGGGTAGCATCTCTTTCAAAGTACAGGATCAGAATTCAGAAAGCCACCATCAGCTGTATCACATGGAAATTGTTTTAACCCTGCAAGTTTCTTGAAGCTATTTGGTTTGCATGGCAAGGTTTTGGTAGCAGTGCGGCAACAGGGGTGGCTTCTGCAAGAGGTTGCTAGAAGCTTCCCCCACGTACCACAGAGCCAACGCCAGACTGGCTCCAACACAGACCCGCTGCTGACCAAGGCCGAGCCCATCAGTGACAGTGGTAGCCCCTCTGGGGTAACAGAGTTAAGAAGGGGGAAAAAAACCTGTGCAACACCAAAACCTATTACAGCCAGAGAAGGGAGTGAGATGATGTGAGAAACAACCCTGCAGACACCAAGGTCAGTGAAGAAGGAGGGGGAGGAGGTGCTCCAGGCACCAGAGCAGAGATTCCCCTGCAGGCTGTGGAGAAGACCATGGTGAGGCAGGCTGTTCCCCTGCAGCCCATGGAGGACCCCATGCCAGAGCAGGTGGAGGCACCTGAAGGAGGGGGTGACCCTGAGGGAAGCCCGTGCTGGAGCAGGGGCAGAGTGTGAGGAGTCCTCCCCCTGAGGAGGAAGGAGCAGCAGAGACATGTGATGAGCTGACCACAACCTCCATTCCCCATCGCTTCTGGGGAGAGGAGGGAGAGAAATCCGAAGTGGAGTTGAGGAAGTAGGGAGGGGTGGGGGGAGGTGTTTTAAGATTTGGGTTTATTTCTCATTGCTCTACTCTGATCTGATTGGTAATAAATCAGATGGAATTTGCTCATGTCAAATCTGTTTTGCCCGTGATGGTAAATGGTGAGTGATCTCTCCCTGCCCTTATCTTGACCCAGGAGCCTTTTGTTGTATTTTCTCTCCTCTCTGCAGCCGAGGAGAGGGAGTGATAAGAGTGGCTTTGATGGGCACCTGGCCTCCAGCCTGGGTCAACCCGCCACAACAGTTTTAAACTTCCGTTTTAAAAAAATAAACTAATTATATCATGTAGTTGATCTGCCCTTCAGCAAAGCCACAAGCACTTTACTGAAACACCATTTACACAGTTCAAAAAACTACTTATTGCAAGAAAGTCAACTGTTATTTCTTTAATCAAATAATTGCCACTGATGGGTCCAGAGGCATATAACATTTTCTTTTTATTCCCCTCTGTTTATGGCTTGCAGGGAAGAAGTGATCTTTGACTATCTCAGAATTTTGTCCAGAGGCTGGGCTGTGTTTCTTTAGCTCAAGCCACTTCATAGTGATGGCAATGGTTCTGAATTAAAAAAAAATAAATTATGTATACCTATAAAAATAAATGTTTTGGTAATTTTTCTCCTTTACACGGTTATGCATCCCTCTCTGCCTTTCATGACAGGCCCTCTCAAAAAAATTAAAAGACATGCAGAGTAACATCAAGGTCTCAAATATATCAGAAAATATTTGAGTGACATCACTTAGATCCCAGCAGGCTAATTATTGTTCTGGAAGCTGCTAAAAGAAGTCACAAGTGAAGTCAAACATTATCATACAAAAGTACCAGCCTACATATGCTGGGGATCACAGAATCATCAAAGTGTGTTGATTGGAAAAGACCTTTCATCAAGTCCAGCCATTAACCTAGCAATGCCAAGCCCACAACTACACCATGTCCCTAAGCACCATATCTACACGTCTTTTAAGTACCTCCAGGGGTGGTGACACAGTCACTTCCCTGGGCAGCCTGTTCCAGTGATTCACAATCATTTAGGTGAAGAAATCTTTCCTCATATCCAATCTAAACCTTCCCTGGCACAACTTGAAGTTGTTTCTTTTCTAATTCTATGATTCTCATCCTATTGCTTGTTACTTGGGTGAAGAGACCAACACCCACCTGGCTACAACCTCCTTTCAGGTAGTTGCAGAAAGTGATAAGATCTACCCTCAGCCTCCTCTTCTCCAGACTAAACCACCCTAGATCCCTCAGCCGCTCCTCATAAGACCTGTGCTCCAGCCCCTTCACCAGCTTCGTTGCCCTTCTCTGGACATGCTCCAGCAGCTCAATGTCCTTCTTGTAGTGAGCGGCCCAAAACTGAACACAGGACTCAAGGTGCAGCCTCATCAGGGCTGAGTACAGGGGGACAATCACTTCCCTACTCCTGCAGGCCAGGATGCTGTTGGCCGCCTTGGCCACCTGGGCACACTGCTGGCTCGTGTTCAGCCAGCTGTCAACCAGCACCCCCAGGTCTTTTTCCTCCAGGCAGCTTTCCAGCCACCCTGCCCCAAGCCTGTAGCTCTGCCTGGGGTTGTTGTGACCCAAGTGCAGGACCCAGCACCGAGCCTTGTTGAACCCCATGTCCTTGGCCACAGCCCATCGATCACACCTATCCAGATCCTTCTGCAGAGCCTTCCTACCTTCAAGCAGATCAACACTCCTGCACAACCTGGTCTTGTCTGCAAACTGACTGAGGGTACACTTGATCTCCTCGTCCAGATCATTGATAAAGATATTATACAGAACTGGCCCCAGTACTGAGCCCTGGGGAACATCGCTTGTGACCAGCTGCCAACTGGACTTAGCTCCATCCACCATAATTCTTTGGATCTGGCCATCCAGCCAGTTTTTTACCCAACAAAGAGTGTGCCCATCCAAGCCTTGAGCAGCCAGTTTCTCCAGGAGAATGCTGTGGGAAATCGCATCAAAGTCTTTACTAAATTCCAGGTAGGAAACATCCACAGCCTTTCCCTCTTCCATTAAGTGAGTCACCTTGTCACAGAAGGGGATCAGGTTACTCAAGCAGGACCTGCCTTTCATAAACCCATGCTGACTGGGACTGATCACCTTGTTGTCCTGTATGTGCCACGTGATGGCACTCAGAATGATCTGCGCCATAACCTTCCCCAGCACCGAGGTCAGACTGACAGGCCTGTAGTCCCCTGGATCCCTCCCCATCCCATCTTGTAAATGGGTGTCACACTGACTAACCTCTGGTCAACTGGGACCTCTCCGGTTAGCCAGGACTGCTGGTATATGATGGAGAGTGGCTTGGTAAGTACTTCCACCAGCTCCTTCAGTAGTCTTGGGTGGATCCCATCTGGCCCCATAGACTGACACGCCTCTGTGTGTGAATCGAAAGCAAAGAAGTCTCTTCTGTTTAGCTGGCAGAAAGTATGTTCTGCTAAATCTACACCAGATTTTTTGAGGTAACTGCTAGATACAAATCCCAAATCCAAGTCTGAGTGACACTCAGCACTTGGAAGACCTGCAACACAAAAGCCTGTGTGGATTTGATCTGCAGAAGGCTCCATCTTAGTCCTGGTCAGCCCTCAGATTGAAGTGGTGTTGAGGGTGCAGATGCTTTCTAACCATAAAGCGATACATGGTGGAAACTGAAGAAATTCAGAGGAGATAATAAGTTATCGCCATGTTACGAACATGCAGAGTTTCTGAAAACAATGCTTCTTTATTGAAATCTCCGCATATGGCAGTTTTCTCCTACCACCTACCATTTATCTCCACTTTACACACAAGAAAAACTGCCAACTCTTTTCCCACACAGCAACGCTCTTTACCCATCTGTGTGTTGGCCTGGCTTTTTATATGTTAGGCCTGCACTCGGGTAAACTGTGAGAAACCAGGCAGCAGGATACCTGCTGCCCTCGGCGTGAGCCTACTGCAGGGAACAAACGGAGCACATCTACACTAGCAACTAATTAGCGGCAGGGGCAGATTGGAACTTTGCTCCTCACATTAAGAATAACAAATTTTGATATTTAAGTCATAAGTAGTAAAACTTTGTTTTGGCCATTGTTCTCTACAACTAACACAGTTACAGTTGCTTTTCTGTTGAGCAGAATGTCTTATTAATATCATCAAGCCACCACAAGGCAAGGATAACACTTTCCTAACTGCCAACTTTGCAACATTTAGCAAAACATTGCGAGTGCCATTTTTCATGACTGTGCTTCCACAAATACAGTTTTGTCTTATTTTATATGCAGTAAAAATATATTGTACATAATATATTTATGTATTACCTAGCAATATATATTAATATAGCATATATTGCATTTCAAGGCATTTTTCTGTCACTTCGTATGTATCTGTGTTCCAAAAATTGTAGGGCACAATAAACTAAATTAGAAAGAAAATAGCGTGCTGATCTGATCTATTGAGTCTAATCTTGTGCAACATGTTTCCAGCCAGATCCAAATCAATATGAAGTAATACATATACAAAACGGCAAGTGATGTACCTTCCTTTTTTTTTTTTAACAGGGTTCTTTTCGTCTTTCATTCAAAGTAGCTGCAGATGAGGAACTTTCGTTCAAATTTGTAATCATTTGTCCTTACTCTGCAAGACCATCTGTATTTTTTTCATGACATGTTGTCTTCTCTGTTGTTTCAACACGAAATTTGTAAGCTTGCCACAAAGATTCACGTGCAGAAAATCTGAGAAGTGACATTTATTGAGGGATAATCCCTGTGCTTTATAGTCTTTGTTTCCGAATAAAATGATGAGAAACATCTTTTGTATTTTAACTTCAAAACAGCCTTGATACATAATCAGGGAAAACAAAACACCACACCATGCTTCGCCACCTCATCTAATGCAGAGTAAAAGCATCAACTTCCCAAGATTAATTTTCCAGTCTCTTCCTAATTTCAGACTTTTTCAAAAATTAAATCTTTAAAAGGAGTGCAGACTATGTAAACATAATATTGCACATTAGAGTGGGCTGTCACAGCAGCACGTGAGGTTTCAGTGAGCTCCGCTCTTCTGCCAGGATCGCCTTCCAGTCGGCAATGCTTACTGCTGCTTGCAGGCTCCGTAACCTAGCTAAGACCAAAAAATAGATTTTTCCTTTTTTTAAATGATTACTGTCATAAAACTGGCTTATCTCTCATGGCAAAAAAAGACAACTAAAGAACATTTAATCCCTTTCTGCAGCCTGAGTTCAAGACTTAATGAATTTACTTGCTATCTCCCTACTAGGAAACACTCCCTGATGAACAGAGAAGTGAACAATCCGATCCATCTGGAGGCTGTAAGGAGTTCCTTTGCAGAATTAATTTCTGTGGTCAGAGAATGACCATTTACATTTACTACCTCCAAAAGTGTTGCTCTTTTCAAATCAGAAAGATGAATGTGAATTCATAAACACTAGAAAGTTACACAGCATTTAAACTTGTCTCTACAACATCAAGGTCAGTTTTTCAGACTGCTCAGTCACTACTGGTCATTAAAATGGCATCAAATACAGTAGGAAGCAATTCACTCCAGGATAGCTTTGCAAGCTTGACTTGTAAATAACAGCAGGGTAATTTGAACATAATGAAGCATAATAACTTTTAACCACATCATCTAATCCTTTGCCACGCTAAGAGATCTAGAGTTAATACATCTTTGCATACCAAAACAATCCAAATCGCCAAACTCTCCTAAAATAAAATAAACCCCAGTAGAGTCACCATAGCTGCTCTTCTCATGGTAGACAGGATAAATACAAACAAGGAATACGCTCCTGGTTCTCCTCTGTACCTGCCTAGTCCAATTGTGTTCATGATTAGGAGCTAATCTGCTCATAGATCCAACACTGTATGGATGCACTATCACAACAGTGGTAAGCACATGATTTGCCAATTTTTAATTTTTTTTTTTTTAATGGGAACTATGAGATTTATATGGAGGCTCATAGCAATTGTGTTTGACCTTTCTTCACAACTAACACTCAAATAGCAACCTTTTTTTGGAGAACTTCAGTTACCATTCATTCTAATGTTAATTTCAGGCTAACCCAATGCAAAAAAGCAAACGCTTTTAATCTCCTAATTTACTCTCTGGGATCTTCACCACCAATCAAGATAGGTGTTTTGTAAAGCCTTCCCGGAGGACAAAGTGATCTATTAAACTTTTCAATGATACAACTCTCTGTTGAAATAATGCTGTTTGCTAGCTTTGTATTCAAGAACTCAGCTGAAACTTCAAAAGCAGTGCAGGCCAAAGATAAAACCAAGATAGAAATCTAAGGAGAGGATTTAATGAAAAATAAGATAGTCAACCATTTTAAGATGGGGGATTTGGATGGTGCCCAGTGAAACTGACAGAGAGAAAACACTCTTCATTTTATTTTCCTTCTTTGATCTCTCCTATTTTTTATATCTGCTCTAAAAAGAGCACCAGCAGCAAAGAGTCCGTATGCTGTGCCACCCAGCTGATCCTCTCCACGCTAAGACACAGGAAGAGTGAGGTACTTGCTCAGAACAGGAAGTATCAGATCATCCTGTAGAGGTAGGTTTCTGTCCTCCCACATACATGCTGTTCTGCTCCCAAAATAGTCTGACGTGCACAGGATGGCTGGCTGTCTCTCAATGTAAGCTGTGGTCTGAGTGACATAAAATGACCCATCAAAATTACCTAAAAAGGTCTTAAAGAGTGTTTTTCATCAAACCCTACATAAAGAGGCCGCAGGGTCAAGGGTGTCCCATGTGTTTTATGCATAGTGTTCTTAACATCCATTTCTCCACACTTTCGCCCCTAATTAGAAAGATTCATGTTAAAACCAACAAAAAACATGGACATCTATAAAGCTGGAACGCTAATACACTCCCATCTCTAGCAACTGGATCATTATGTAGCAAACTAGTACCTGTGAAACCAATGGCTGGATGTACAGGATCATCATATAGACAGTAAGACATTTTTGAGGATGAAAAGGCTGCATATCTCCTAAACATTTCCCTGAATATTGCAGTACTGTCCATTTTTTCCTGCTTTCTAAACCCATCAGCTTACACTGCCACCTCCAACATTCATACAATCTGCAAGAACCATATGAAAGTTGATTAAATTAGAGAGACACTCTCCACAGTAATGTTAAAATTCCAGTTGGGAACTAGCATATGTTTAAAGTTTTAACATTGAATTTAATTTTTGAACCATAAAGTGACACTATGTTAACTGTAGGGGACCACATACTCTCTTAAGAAGCAAGGATGAAGAACTAGGACTAGAAGTTTCAAGAGGTGTACTGTACAGAGAAAACAGAGAGAAACACAAATAAGATAATTTGCAAGACAAATTAAAATGCTAGCCACTCCCTCCAAACCACCACTCACCAACTGACTCAAGTGGCAAAAAGAAGAATAAGCAAATATGATGGCTTTCTGAACTCCAGAGCAAAGGAACTAGCAATTCTGTTTGTATTTAGAAAAAGACAAAAGTAAAGGGAAAATTAAAGAATCTAAAATGGTGTAGAAGCTTACTTTTATCAAACCTTCCACCTGATTTTAAGTATCACTTCACATCAAATTTATCTATTTTGTAAATGAAAACCTGAAACTGGATTGCATATCATTATCTCAAACAGCTCCTTTGCTTTTAGCAAATTCAGCACCTTCTAGAATCTTTTGAAGTGTATGCTTTTTGGTGTGTTTACACAGTATTCCATTATATTATGATGGTGTTAGTCATCACATGACAAAACTGGCAATTGCAGTCTGTTTTCTAAATAAACAGGAAAATTTGCCAGATGAGGTCAAATGACTCTGAAAGACAATAGGTCTTTTAAGAAATGTGTTTAGCTCGCACATTAAAGGCAACTTGTTCCATTCCAGATGCTTAAACCACTTTAAGTCACATAATAAATCAGAATCCATTCCTTGGTATAGCTCATAAGTATTGTCCTTTTCAAAAGACACATTAGCACAATTTTAAGATGACATTTACAATTTGTAACCTGGCTGTCACGGTATATCATGAAGTAACTTATCTTTCCAGTAAGCTTATTTTCATTACTTTTGGTGATTAATGCATCTTTAACATATTAAAAAAAACCCAAAACAGTCATCTAAAATAATAAGCCTCATTTTCCACTATAGCAACCATACTTCTTTAATGTCTTTAGACAGACTATGCAGTCTGATTGTAGAGTAACAGGTAATTCATCAAAGATAAGGACAGCAGGGCATGATGAAAGGAGCAAGTCTGTGATACTGGTTTGTGGTATGTCAGCACAAATTGGAGCTTAGCATTTAACACATGCTCTTCTCGCAGTTGCCAAGCTGTGTAACTTCCACCACATAAGCTGTTGCCTGGAACAAGTGCTTATTACCAGCCTGCACAGCTGGAAACGAAGTTTATTGCTGTACCTTTTGGAGCGAATCCACAGCTGTGACACAGGTCAGGGACAAAAAAATCTGCTGCACAGGGTATAGAACAACAGGCTGAAAGAGTGGGTTTGTTTTAAGAAAAGAAGAGACTGCTGCTGCCTGTGATCTGATTGGTCTTCCACTACCTAACAGGATAATACAGAAGACAGACAGACTTGGAGGTGCACAGTCATGGTATGAGCCACAACCTGAAGTTGCAACATAGAAAATACTGATTAAAAAAAAAAGAAATAAAAAGTTATGTCAGTGGTCAAACATTGGGCCAAGGGCCCAATGAATGTGAGTATCGACTCTTGGAGATCCTCAGAACACAACTGGACATGGCCCTGTGAAAGCCAGTCTAGCTGGTTCTGCTTTGAGTAGGTGCATTGCACTAGACAGCATCCAGAGATCTCTTGTCACCAAGTCTACCTTCAGCTGGTGATGAAGAGGAAGAATGTAGAGCAGGCTGGAATTGACTTTGCTGTAACACATGCAGTGTATTCTCCCCAGTGATAAAAATCATAATGTTAAAAGATACAGATTAAACAAATGATGAAAAGATACACCACAATACAAACTTCCCGGAAATTTCTAATAGCTTCGCAAAAAAAAGCAAATCCCAGAGTCCTGATAACAACACACTGTGAACTGCATCACGTTGAACTCTCTTTCCTTTCACTCGCTGACCTTTTCCAGCAAGAACACAGGAAATACTTGAAAGGTCATCTGGCATGACCAGAGCTGTAGTTCTGCAGAGGACATGTGTCAGGATTACAACATGCAGTGCCTCCTGCTCAGCCAAATCAATGTCACACAACTCCCCCCGCCCAGCCTCAACACAAACAGAAGCTGTGGGTGTCCTTAAGTACACTGCATGTTGAGATTATTTCGTTACGAAGTTATATTTCATGCTTGTAAATCGTGTAGTAAGACTTCTTAGAGCTAGCTAGGTTTGCTATGTCCTCTGTACGCAGACATCTGCACACATCTGCATCTATATGGGAGCATATATGTTGTGTAAGGTATGTTTCATACAGGTCGTCTGCACTCCTACATACACTCGGATCTTCTAAATCGGAATCATACCCACATTCCAAACTCCATTGCAGAAAAGTACAAGAACAAAAAAATAAACTGAAATATTACCTTCAAACAGGTAATAGCCACTGCCAGATACAGGATCCTCAGTCACACTCACTGTACACAACCAATCACCTGGTAAGTCTAGCATTTTCTCTGGACCAGCTGGTTGAAACATCTTCTGTGCTGAAGATAATAGCTCTGAATGCATTGTCATGGGTGCTTGCAAGTGGCAGTTTGGTACTGCACATTGTGATTCACCTTTGACTAGGACAACGCATCAGGGCACATGTGGTATTTTCAGAAAACCTCCACATGCAACTCTTTACTGGGAGATGGAACCTCTGGAGTTACAGCACTGATATTTTTCTAGCAGTAGGATTCGTCAGTGGAAGCTCTACTATTAGTGCCACAGGCAAAAGGAAAGCCATGGTATGTTATAATAACATCCTCCAGAGTCAACAAACACAGACACATTGAATCCATCAACTTTTAAATAACTCTGTGAATGTCATCTTGGAAGCCTGACATTAGTCTGTCCAAACACCAGCAGCTTCTTGTCTGTTTATATGCACATGCCATGAAATACCTAAATATTCACCTGGTCTTCTAGCGGTATAGTATACTGTTTACTTCTTGGTGCAGTTTCATCAAAATGAACTTGCTCTGAATGAAGACACTTTCTTTGTTCTGTACAAATCCTTTTTTAAGGGACGTAATCTCATTACAGTTCTCTGTGTGTCAGGTCCATGAGACACACTCCTGACTGCTGACCTTTCTGGCTATCTTCTCACTGCCATTTTCTTGCTAAGTTATTTGTCACCTGTCTGAATTCCTTATTATCTCTGGGTTCTCCTTGCTGCACCAAAGGCATCCTCACCAGTTACCTCATCAGCGTATGAAGCACTGTCACACAGCCCTGGGTACCCCGTTTTGTAGTGGGGAGAAGCATTCATAAACACGGAATCATGAATTTGCTTCAGTGTCCATCCCACTTTTTGCTCTTGTGAGGAATTCTGGGAAGCTCCCAGATTTGACTGTCAGTGATTTGACTTGTCACTGGAACAAGTGCATCCCAAAATACATTATGATGTAGTCTGTCTTGACGTGGTCTTGAAACGTCAAAAAGGAGTTACAACCTGTACCAGGGAAGCAGGAACAGCCTCCCATATTCTTTCCACACTGAAAAATAGTCACGCATTTGAAATATGATCCCACCAGTCGATGTGGAAATGATGGCACTATACATAAACAGACAGTAGAACAAGCATCCCAGACAATTCAGCAAAGGATGGCCCAGTAGATACTGTAGGTGCTTAGATACTGAGGCCACATGTAGCACGGCTAGAAGCATCTCTAGAAGAGTACTCTACCAGCAACTCTTAAGAAATGTTCAAATCAACAGCTGCGTGTAGACTTAAAATAGCTTTCTGCTCAGATTCTGACATATTCAGAATATTATCTGACACAGAGGAGCAAAACAAAAGCCTGTGCCCAAAGTGCAGCAAACACCCCCAAAAGATGGAAGGGAAGTTTCTCCAGGAGCTAATTAACAAGTCTCAACAGAAGCATGGGGGCAAAGAAAGAACAACATGGTGTGCCACTGCAAATCCACAGGTTCAAGAGACAGACAGTGAAGAAGAAATGCCATCGTGAGGGAAAACTAGTCAAGCCCTGTGTTCCTACTTATTTCAGTTCAGCAAGGAACATAAAAAGGAAGTCCTTTCAAGGAGTGTTCTGCTTTCCCTGGCAAAACAAAGGAATCCTTGCTGCCTTGTCCAACCTCCTATCAAAAGGAAAACATGAGTTCCAAGCATGTACAGGCACCTTTTTGCATAGTCTAGCTGAGGCATGCTACAACTCCACGTCTTGAGTATAAACAATCATTAATGATTTAAAGTTCATCAACTCAGAAAGTTCCCCATACTCCTAATTTATTTGTCAAATTCTACTCTTCTGAATACAGCCTCACTGAAAAGAAGCATTCAGGAGCAGTAACAATAGCTCCTTACTCTTCCACTAGCTGCACTAAGACACAAAAATTTTGTTGAGGTGAAAGCCTCAGGTACATTCATTATTCAGAATTTACTGTCAGACTCGTGAGTAGGATCAACAACAACACGATCATTTTATAGGTAGTTTTGGCCGCTCATAATGTTCCCAAAAATCTTTCAGCTTACTAATCAATTTCTACGGGAAGTCTATCCCTCCCTTGTCTTACATGTCTTCTGCACTAAGTTATCAGTGATAAATTTATTCCTGTGCAAGCAGAATTTCTGTAATTATATTATTGTGTCTCCTACTTGCATGCTTTTTGACAGCATTCCTTCAAGTCTAGTACTGGCAATTCTGCAGTTGGATTCACGGTAAAAAGTCCAGGAAATTTAGTGGCTTTCTTAGTGTGTCAGACCTACTGGTCTTGCCAGAGTAAGACCATATTTAGGAGCTTCTCAAGACAGGAAGAATAGGAAAGCATGGTTCTTTAACAGCAGAACAGGGGAAGCCTTGGCATTGCAACACAGCACCACTGGAGATCTCTCATACTCTTCCTGGTTCTCACATTATTGGCAACTTCAGGTCAACTGCTTTCCAGTTCCACAAGTACAGTCAGCTTCTATCAAAAACAAGATACAGCCAACATCAGCTGTTGGCTACAGATTTATAGTCACTGGCAGTTAAAAAAAAAAAAAAAGAACGAAGAGGAGAAAAAGCAATAGACATGCAGAACAAGACCAGGTTTTCTAAAGAGCTGCAGGCTGGGAATTTCTAAACTGGGTGCATAACAGCAACTGTAGATTATTTATAGTAAATATTTCTCCTTTAACTCTTCAGCAAATGGAACCATATGATACCTAAAAAGACAGGTACACAACTCCATCTATCCCAACAACTAGAGTTATGAACACAGAATTGAATAGTAATTGTTGGTAGGAAAATAGCTATTGTTCCTAAATTAAAGAAAAAACCCAACAACCAAGCTAAAACACTATGACCACCACTATATGTTTCATAGCCTGAGTGTCAAGTACCCTTTACCAACACGCAGGTCTCCAGTGGACTCTGGCAGCTACGCAAATGAAACAAGTTGGTTTTGAACAGCTGGCTCCCCTGCATGACAAGTGCCAAATTCTGATCATATCAGATTATTTTAAGAGTTCTTTATGCTACAGCATCATCAGGCTACACCACCCACAAACATGCTACCATGATCAAGGCACAGAATTTATGGGAAGTTAATTTTCTTCCCCAATCTCCTGCATGGTTTCTATGCCTTGACCTTGCTTTGCCATTTCATCCAGTTTCCCCGAAGTTCTGTGGAGATCCATGGACACAGGTACTAGAGTAGTCACCTACAGTTGCTGTCGTAAACAGACATTGCCACTTACATGCTTCTCAATAGCTTCAGAGTTTTAAGCTCAAGGGAGCTGTATGCTGCATCAAAATAATTTAGGACAAGAAGAGATGCACCAACATGAAAGGTCTCACTTTTAGTAGGCAGAACCTGAGTTGTCTAACTGTGGAATTAGTAACTAACATCAGTCGTCACTTTAGAGAGAGCTTCTCAGAGCCTTTTTATCCTTTCACTTCAGATGTCTCGAAACAGTGCTTTAGGAGTATTTTTGACAATCAGAAGGCACTGGTGTTTGCTCCACAGCCCTTTCTTCACTGCCTGCACACAAGCAGGCACAGCCAGCCAGAGAAATTTCATCCTTTCAGGTGACTGGCATTTACAGCCCACCTTGCTTCTCAGGAGCCCTCCCCGCCTCTGCTTCTTGCTATTCTCTATTACAGTAACGTCAATCTCTGTCCTGGTCTCCTAAAGGTTTTGGTCAGCTTTGTCATTTGACAGCCATCCAGGCAGAAATTTTGCCCAACTGCTGCTGGCTTTTCTTTCTGGAAAGAACAACTGATTTACAAGTTACCTTGATAAAGGATCCCAAAGGCTGCATAGCTAGAAGACAATAGAAGAGTATTAAGAAGTCCTGGCACTTTAAGCTTCTTGCTATTTCTTCACATTTCTTTGTTCTAAGTCCATAAGCAGCAGCTATGTTGAAGTCCCCACTGAAAAAAATGGAATTGCTATAACTCTTCATAAGCCTAAAAAACTTGTTTTCATAAAAACCAAGCCATCTCGGTTTACACTCCAGCTGCTTTTATGGAAAGCCAAACAGTACAGCTTCAGAAGTGACCCTCGTTCCTTCTATAACATAATTCTAGACAATTTTAAACATGATTTCTTAAGCTTTAAAGTGTTAATTTTAACATACTATACTGAAAACGCAAATACATCTTAAGTACGCTTTATGAATCTAATATTCTTTTAAACTCAATGGCAAACAAATTCCTCCACTAAGAAGAGCACAAAGGGTTTTTGTTTTCCAGCTTACAAAGCTAGGAGAGTCAGTGAGCAGAAAGATGCACGCATTATCAAAACACTCAACATTCCCTCTTTGTGGCCACTAAGGAAAAAACCTGAGAAATCCAAACCTTTCTGCCCCTCCCAATTGTTTCCCTGCATGCCTCATTTTCAGACCACTCCTCTGTATTCTGAGATTGTGCAGTTCCAGTTCATTTTTTGTTTAAGAATCAAGTAAACTTGCATAAAACACAATCTAAAACTTAGGTGTGGCCGTTTATCTGGAGAACCTTAACAGCATGAACTATAACACCGTCAGTGCATCCTGCAGCATTTCTTGCCTTACGCATTGCAAACATAGTGTCTGCTATGTTTGGTCATAACAAGAGCCCAAGTTGAATTCTGTTTCTTCTTGGGCATGACTAAATTATTTACATTATTTACTAAATTCCAGTGAGTTGAAGGAAAGGGTTTACTTGCAGAAAACTTACTGCACCAGTGTGGGAAGAAGATTCAGCTTGACTCTGAACCCAGAATGAGTTTGCAGACCTGGCAACTAGAAATAGATCAGACTGAGGTGTACTCTTCTGTTCACTCTGACTAAACAGAAATTATTATTTACACTGGTGTCAAGTTCAGAGAGACTAAGCAAGAGGCAGAGATATTGCTGAATGTCATTTTGGTGACACAGAAGCATGCTACCAGCAGGATACAGGGAGACTAATTCTACTGTCTTCAAAGGATGATCAGGTTGTCCTCACATTTCTAAAATATCATGGCAGATATTGCAAAACAGTTATTTCATATGAGTATTGTGCAATTCAGAAACTCCTCTTGTATCATAATCTCTTTATATATGAAAAAGCTGTTTACAATTAACATCAAGTAAGTAGTTAAGTAACAAAAATAATATACATATATAAATAACTTAATCCATTTTAAAATCTCTCTAGAATAAATTTTTGCCTTCAACATTTAAGCTGTGCTGCCTTAAAAAAAACCCATGATGCTTCTTTTGATGGATATTAGTTGTTTAATGTAAATAAGTAGGGTTTAATTAGAATGAATTACTTAGCATCATAATAGAGTGTGATCTGTGCTGTTTGTTCAGCCTCGCTTAGGAAAAGTGGCTAGAGTTGCTGAAGCCTTTAGGCCGCAATAGAAATGTTTTCCTCGCGAATTTCCCTTGTAGTTTTCCTAACAGCTGGTACAGCGCTGCGTTTAGTCTTTTAGTATGGGAAGGTACTTGGATATCACACTAATGTCTCGGTACTGTTTTTCCAAGTGTGGGATTCTCCAGTTCTCCACGTTCCACCAGCGAGGGCAGGTGCACAAGGACGGTAAACTAGAAGATACGAAGGCTCCAACCTTTGGGGAAAACTACGGAAACGGCAAGTCAACAAGGTAAGAGCCGGCCTGCCTGGACACAGAAGAAGAGTAATGCAACAAGATGCCAGAAGACTTTAGACCAAAAATCACCATGGGACTAAAGGACACGTGGACAGCACATGAAGGGCACGTGAGGGGCGGGTGTACGGGACCCAAGGGTGCAGGTGCCCCTGGATTTCTTTGTTCTGGGTCCCTCTCTTTGGAGGCACCCAGCCCGGGCTGGTCCTGCTGCTGCCCCTTTCAATTAAATTACTTCTTTTATAAAATCTGACACCTGAGGCTCAGCTGCAGGAAACGTAGGGTCGAGCTTGAAGAAGGAGGAAGCACGCCCAAGAATAAATGCGCGCGTGTGTGTGCACGACACCATGAATTGTGTGTGAAAGCTCGGGCAGCAGCTTAAAACTTATACGCATGTCCCATAAAAACCCACTACTAAACTTTCTTCTAAACATCCAAGAGTTTTCTTTTTTTTTTTTATTTGCTAGTGCCTTTCCTCAGAGGATCTCAGCAGAGTTAGCAGGATCCCAGGCAAGCACTTAGAAAAATACTCTGGCAGTTGATTTTTGCTGTAATTAAGCAGATTATTCCCTATACACACACACAAAAAAACCCAAACACCAAAAACCCCAACAAAACACCAAAATCCAACCCACCATCCAAAAGTTACTTCAGAAATCAGAGCAACCAGGAACTACAGTTTGCATGCCTTTGCTATGTAGAAAGACATTAAATGTTACAGACTACAGAAAACCCCATAACCTTCAATTCTTTAATCAACTAAGACATCAGTCAGTTTCTTGCCAGATTTGAATCTAAGTGTGTATGCATTAAAACGTGTAAATTTCCTCTCGATTATCTTCTCTGTGTAGGAACATTACTCTCCTTTTATAATGGAAATGTTGGCATTTTATTCCTGAGTTAAAAAGGGCAGCTGAATCTCACTGCCTTGAGATATGTACAGATGTTTTATTTCTTTAGGGGTAGGGCCATACAGAAACTACTTGATTATATCCTTTCTAGTCTCCTAGCAGCCAGTTTACTCCACACTGTGTTTACCATGGCCACTTCAATCACCTCTTCTCTCTCATTGTCACTGCTGGTAGCATCCTAGCATTGGTTGCATAGTGTTTTACAGATTTGCACGGTGTTCATGGTAAGCTCACAGAAAAGATCATATCCACATAACATAATGGGCTTTGAAATCTTTGACAGATTTAAAAATAGTTTTTAAAAGCAATAATTAAGTAGCCCCAGTTCTTCTCTCTCACATATAAGTCCTGTTTCTTTATTCTCTGAAGTACAGATATTATTTTCTTTCCTCCCACAAATCTTTTTTTCTTTGCATTACAAATGGAAGAGGCATTTCATTTTCAAAGCTTAATTCTGACGTTAAAAAAAGAAAATATTCCCATGATATTTTTTCATGGAGAATAAAAAGCCCTGTAGGCTGTTTTGCCTGATATTCTGTAGATCAGCACACCTATTCTTGTGCTGGCATTTCTTCTTCTCTTTACAAGTTCACCAATGCCAAGCTGCTACTACCACAACCACAAGCAAACCAGTATGTTACATACACAACGACATATGTATATGTGTGTGCATTTGCATATGCTAGCAGATTTGTTTGGAATACATGCCTAGCAAAATTTATTGCCCCATTTTAATGGTAATCTACTATTTCACCACCATCCTAGAGCCTAGGAATTAAATGTTTTTTAAATAACTGGACTACAGCAAGCTGTACTCACAGTAACGTTTGTTCCAAACAGAGTTAAGTAACATGTTGCCCTATATTAATTTTATTCAACTTTTTCAAGAAATCTACCTGAAGTGTATTTGGCTTGGAAGCCCCCTATGTTTAGAGGAACTTGATGAGTTATAAGAGTAATTTCCTTTAATAAATAATACACTTCCTTGCCACATGACTTTAATTCCCAGCTGAACACAGCCAAGTGTACTTTCTTTCGATAATTTAGTTCCCAACAGCATCAGTTTTTCACTTCACAAAATTGATAAAGCACCCCAGCAGGCAAGTTTTATGTAAATATACATAATGAGGTAAAGATTAATAACTACAGTTTATGCAGCTGTCTTTTTAAAAACCCTCATGTGACATCACCTCTAAAATTCTATCACTCTGGAGAAATCCCCAATTAACATCTGTTCTTCAATGCTGTTGAAGACTTCCTCCATTTTATTTGAATCTGGTTCATCCCTCTCTAACCACCACATCATCCTATATGCCCCAATTTTTCTGTTGTTTCCCCACTTAAGGTCAGAGGCTCTGAAGGTGCCGATGGACTACCATACAGCTCCCCAAGTATCCCGGCTGGCATCTTCCTGCTATACAAGGACAGTGGTGCTGATCTCTCAAATGAGTTAGGCTGAGCTGCAAGAAAATTGAACTCAAAATCAGCAGCATAACTTGGAGCTTTCAGTGGAGACAAGACTTCAACCTTGTGCTTAAAGCAAGACTTGTGCTTAAAGCAAGACTTGTGCTTAAAGCAATTTCAGGCCAGAATAAGAGAGTACCACAAATTTCCAGAGCGTTTCACCTGTGCTCAGCTGTCACCACAGTCACTGCCCATCAGAAATGTTTTTGGTTTTTAAGTAGAAGAATTTAAAAGGTCACAATTTCTTTTGACAAAGTGAAACCGCAAAGCTCTGTGCTGTACCACGTTCCTCAGAGACAGATGCACGTGAGGCAGATGGAAGGGAGCCTCTGATAAGCAGCAGTATTTCCTGCTGTGCACCAGAGGTGGGGAGCTCCGGCTGGCCAATACCACCATGTGAGAGCAGCAAAGCATGCAGTGTGATGCTATGCCAGTAAAGAAGTGCTGGCCTGGGCAAACATATGAAGACAAATCACAATTTGGTCTGAAATTATTCGTCAATTTCTGGAGATGAGGCAGCCACATACCAACTTGAAAACGTCTTGTGCAGGTTAGAAACACCTACACTGTAATGTAGGCCTGCCAAAGACAAGGCAAAATTAAAATATTCTTGTTTGAGAGCACCCCAGTACCAAAACATACAAACTATGAACTAGGTAGTCCTCTACGATAGCCCATCAAGCAGAACACAAAGGGTAGTTACGTTCACACTGAAAGAGAAGTCACACCACAAGCAACAGAAACAATTACGAAGACTCCACACCTGCTGAGGACAGCATATTGGGAGTCTGCACCATTTTCTGAGACTGAATGATCTGAATTTTCAATTCCAAGAATACAGATAGTGTAGCTTTAAGCTACTTTGAAAAATCCCATGCGAGCCTCTCCCTTTTGTTGTCAGGTCACTCTCAGAGCATGACATGTCAATAAACAACTCAGTGTCACAGATTCATTTGAGAGAGAAAGCACAAAGAGAGATGGTATCTTTCCTCAGCCTCAGTAAACTACAGCTCTCTTGAAGGTACACCCAAGTAGCTAAAAAACCCTCTAAAAGTACTTGAAAAACAAAACTAAAACCGATAGGCTCAGAGAGGCATGCCTTCCCTGAATCTGCATCAGAGTGCGCTTCACAGCTTCAGGTTTTCTGCTCAGCCTCCACTCCTCTATTCTCCTCACTCCGTGGCAGGATATTAACCCAGAATTACAGAAATCAGCATTTTTGTGTGATCAGCTAAGCCACTCTGAAGATGAAAGTGAGAAAATCATTGCAAGTGATTACATATTAAAGTCTATGGTTTAATGGGTACCTTGTAATTTCAGGATCTCTGAGAATACATGAAGAATAGCTATAACATAATTCAATGGGAACTTTGATATCATGGATGTCTCATGTAAGAGTCATGGCAGGAACTGCAGAATCAAAGCTTTGAGGAACAGCCTGAAAAAGGGAAACTTTCGTCATTGTGAAATGTTAGTGTTGGGAATTAAAGATCTCTGCCTGCACTTACATTTTTAAAATAGCCATTTAAAAATGGCTATTTTGTGAGTTGCCTATTGGTCTAAAGAATTAGCTCCAACAGAATCTCTCAGATCCATTACATAAAGGTTACAATAAAAACAGCAGCAGAGGAAGCTTCTGCTCTCAGTACTGCCTTTCGTATCAAAACCAGTTAAAGGTAAAAGGTTGAACCCTTAGCTTCAGGCCATTGGCTGACTTCTCTATTCACCAACACAAAGCATACTTCCATACAGAGTCAGTGAAAGTGCACATCTTTCAGACTATGTCCAAGTCACCTCTGCCTCTAGCTGTTGGCAAGTAGAAATGTCCCTAAACCTACATGCCTGCCCACCTCCCCTGCTCTGACATGAAAAGCAGAACAGGGGAAAAATAGCTGAACTGCCAAGCATTAAAATTTATTCACATCAAAAATATGAGGGATTTGCAGCTTTAACTTCCATTAAAAAAACCCCACCAAAACAGCAAAAACTTAATCGGATTCGTTAATTTCAGAAAAGCTTCAGCAGAGTCTCCAAGGGTGGCTGCAGAACTACGAAGTTCTGCTAGGCTGCATCAACTATTTCTCGTGGCAGCTCCTTTTGTCAGTGACTCATACTGGCTTTTGCTCTTGAAGATGCCTTCGCACTGAAAGATTTTGAGATTTAAAAGAAACAAGTGATTCAAGGGTTCTAACTTAGGTGTCCAGATCAACAAAGAGTATAATCTACACCCTACCCAGGTTCAAGCAGAAAGCCTGAGCTCTGCAGAGCCTGTACATACTAAAGGCATATTATATCTTTCTTCAAATAGCTTGGTAATGGCAAGACATTCTCATAAACAGAAAACTCCCGTACGTTTTGTTTCCACCCCCCCCCCAAAGAAGCCATTTTCCCTCCCATAGACTAGCATTATATTAACGAAATAGCATCAATACAGCTAAGAGCTCCTAAAAATTTCACAGACATCATAAAGGATCATAAAATGTTCAGTGAATTTTCATTCAAATATTTATACATAAACACAAAATACTGCCTTTTTTGTTTTCTTTGTAAAAATTTTAATACTTGAACATCACAGCAGGTATTTTAAGATGTGTGGAGGCTAATTTAAAGGTAAAAGAAAAATCTAAAGCAGCACTATCAGGCTGAAAGCAGCACAAATAGATCAGGTTTGAGAAATAAAAGCCAAGCATTTTGCTGCTTATTTAGCTCTGCCCCCTTTGACACAGTGTTCCCTTGGGCTACTTCTACAACAGCCATCAATAGGAAAAAGGAGGAATTTGAAACATCTGAACTGGCAGCTCAATATGTAACTCAGCATGACAACTCTGAGGGCTCTCTAGAGTTGTCACCTCCTACATTAGTCTTTCATAGGCTTACTGAATGTGGTAGGCCGATCAAATTTAATAAGAGAGCTGAGTTTTAGCCATTTTGGGCCAGAAGCTGTGCTTGCACAGCACTGGCCCAATACATCTTCAACAGCAAACACCTGATTTACCACGCATGGCTACTGAGGGTGATTTATTTTGCATTTGGTATGCATACAGAATACTTCAGGATCTGTATTGTGTTCAAGTTTAAGAGTTGCAGTGGTAGATGTATCCTTAGCTACGACTCCTACTCTAGAAAAAAAATAATCTAGGGTTGATAATACCCATCAGTGGTTAATTTCCTTATATAGCCACAGTCAAGATCATTTATATCTTCTGTAGCTTTCAGTTCAGCTGATAAACACAGCAGTAGGTGCAGGGTTTTTTCTGTCTGTATTTTAGGATGGGCCTTCCCGGTCTAAATACAGATCTGTCAGTTCTCTTTCATACATCAAAAAAAGACACAAAGGAAGCTTCACTAGATCTCTAAGCCACTTTAAACATTTATGGCATAGCATGCAGCAAAATTGTAATAGCCCTTTGACAAAACAGAAAATGGAAATAATCTAAACAAGAGACAAGCAAGAAAATGGATACTAGTTAACTAGAGAAGGAAGCTTGGAGCAAGAAAAGCGGAGTTTTATTCTTTTATAGTACAATAGCAATTTTCCTGCGAGGTCAAAGGAAACTGAAGAACTCAGCTGTAGTAGGTGGTGGCCCAAACCAGGTGGGAGTGCACCAGATCATGACCAAAGGCTTCTCAGACCAAAAATTTACTTGCAAGTTAAAAATGGACA
Organism: Psophia crepitans; assembly: GCA_013399095.1. Lineage (NCBI taxonomy): Eukaryota > Metazoa > Chordata > Aves > Gruiformes > Psophiidae > Psophia > Psophia crepitans. The sequence goes on from VWZZ01004394.1 coordinate 87,799, forward strand.
GAACATGAGGAAGAGAGGAAAAAAAAAAAAAAAAAGGTGGAGGAAAAGAACAGATTCCTAGTGTAGGCGACAAGCTCAGACCAAGAAAGAAACCACGGACATGTTCTCTGAAAACCTGCAAGATAAAGGCTCTCTAAACTTCTTCTACCAAGCAGTGCATCTGGTGGTGGGGATTTGGCAGAGTTTACTGAAATGCAGTCGTGGCTGGGATGATAGCGCATAGGAGGAAAGATTCATCTTGTCACCGGGAAGTGCAAGATCAGCTTACAGAACCTATTAAGGGTATCATCAGTGAGAGGTGTAAGAAACCTGGTGCAATCACAGAAAGTGCTACTCTTCTCAAAATAAAATCAAAATGTTTGGGTCAGATCATAAGAGACTGAGTTCAGGCTATTTAAACAACCAGGAAAACCTGATCATTAAGAGGTTAAGAACACCTCCTTGGTATCATGAAAAGAGATAGGACAACAACTAGTTGTCTGAAGTCTTCATTGTGGTAAAATATATTATCAATCCAAATCTGTCAAGAGAAAACTAGAAGTTGATATGAGAACACCTTGCCTCGGCTTTCGTTTGCATTCTATTGTGGTAAAGGCCTCAGGCTATTAATAAGTGAGACCTAAGCCACAATTAAGAACATGCTTCCTTCAACTGTATCACTATTTAGTTTTATTTCTTTGCACACTCAGTTTCTTCATTTATCACCCTATTTCAGAGGTGCATAGAGACCCATGGTGCTGCAGCTTGGAAACACCACATGAAATACTTAGCAACCAAAGTAACATTAAGAGAGAGTAGACCACTGCTTTCCAAGATGCCCATGTTTTATTTCACAGCAGCATGGTGCATCCATGTAGCACTGATGAAAGACAAAAAGCTGTGCCATAATACATTTTAATAAAAGATGATGGTAATACTTGAATACTGTCTTTTAATTAAGGAACCTCTTAAAAGTGCTCATATATATATAACTGCAACATTGTTACCATTCTGCTCTGGGGTATGCTATTAGCAAAGTGATGGCAGTAAAACTAGGAAAGTAATGCATTCTTACTGCCATAAAGTTTGCAAATCTTATCTATAAAGATATGTTCCAAAACCACGAAAATGCACTGAGCAAGCACCAGTATGGAAGTCTGGAAGGCATACAGAGTACTGGCAATAACCTAGAAAATGCCTTTGTGTACAGTCCAAATAATAATATTCTATAAAATTGACTAAAAATTCTCAGTTCATGTATGCATTTTTCATTTTAAGTGCACTATAGCTCCAAAGAGATGAAGATTCCTAACACACTATGCTAGAATTTTGTCAGAAGAGGGCAAGAGACAGTTCCTGTATCCTGGATTTCAACAGATGAGGAAAACTACTTCACTCAATAGAAGCTATAAATATAACAGACATGCAACTACTAAAAGTTGCAGGTTTTTTCCTCCAGTGAAGAGGCTTAAAATTTATGTCATTATCCATGACATTAAAGGTATCCCAGATATCAGCACCTGACAGAGCTAATGAAAAAGAAATCATGTTTCAGAGAATGTAAGTTTAAAAACAAAAGGAACATTTTAAGCATCGATCAGATCAAGCAGCAAATTAAGTAACTTCCTGCTTTCAAGGTCTTTATTCTGAGATGCTGGTGGTTGTTAGCATTGCTACAAGGCCACATTAGTCCTCACACAGAAGCAGCATGCTGAGCGTGAAGGTGATGGCTGGGACACTGTTAGTCATGAAGAAGTTGAGATGCAGGAGTTAAAATGCAAGAACGCACATGAAAAAGACGAAACTGGTCAGATGAGGCATTTCTCCTGAGAAACTGGACTAAGCTGACAGATTGAATGTGTGCTGGGGACAGACCAAGTAACATTTACACAAGTCTGCATGCCTCACCTTTCTTTTGATAAAAGAGGGCAATAAGTACCGGTATTTTGGGGCTAAATACTAGCAAGTTTTTCAGCATGTAAGTCTCCCAGACATGCAATCACGCAACACCTGCGGAAACAGGGAAAAACTGCTTCCTTACCACATGTCTGGTTTATCAGCTGGCTCATGCTGACAGTACATGTTTGCTACATGTCATAGAAAAACATTCCTGTACTTATTCAGACGTATATGTATCTGATTAAATACACCACTTAGTGCAACAGGGCGGGCAGAACAACAGCTGTACCACACAACACAGCAAAACAAGCTAGGTAACTGCAGGAGAAGGACAACTAAGCACCTATTGTCAAGCATGCCAAGGAAGCCCCACAACTTCTCCCTGCGATGCGTCCTGAAGCATTTTGGCACTTCATAACAAGCAAGGCTCCTATCACATTTGAAAGGCAGATTTCAGGAACTGGGACAATGCTCAGCAATGTGCTATTTGTATCTTAAAACATAAGGATGGTTTTAATTTTCTAAGCAAATGCACACCACCAGATCAGCAGAAACATATAAAAATGGATTCTTTCCCTTCTCTCCACTTTGAAGTATATTCTTCACCTCTTCCATGAGTCATGACCCACAGATCACTACAGGCTGTATTAACATACCGTATATTTTTCTTGGGCAATAACTTAACAGTATCATAAAGCTTGAGTCAAGATTTTATAAGCACTGAACCTCAGGATTCTTGTGAACGAACAGAATATGCTTTTTTCTATATCAAAGATTTAAGTCATACCTTAATTGAAATATATATTCTGAAAACTAGGCAAATAACTTTCACTATATATGGACTCAACTAAGATTTTGAAGGACTGCATGGTGTTCAAGCAATAGGAGAGGACTGCACCTTCTCATGCTAGTACCTGAGAGTCCATCTCCCACAACTCTACTTGAGTAGGAGTGCGATAAAGTCGCATTCATTAGAAATGTTAATGGTCACACTTTAATATTTGCGTTGCCACCCAAGGGTCAGTCTGACAATGCTTAACTTTTTTTTCTTTTTTTTTTTTAATCCTTTGGCTTCCCCAAAGCCAAATATTATCATCTGAGCATATAAATGTGAGTCTGCTCTATTCACTCTGGGATTCACTTGGTCACAATAATTTCAGCATACCCTTTAGTATTAACCAGGCTCTGGTGCGTGTATTTGCAAGATTACTGTCCTTTCTATACATTCATTTATCTTGATCTGGATGTCACACCACACGATGATTTTTCTCACAGTGCTAATCATGTTCCTGGTTAATTCCACCTCCACCCAGACAGACTGGACATCCAGACATCCATTCTCCCAACAGCACTGGACTCAGGAACACACTCCAAAAGTACTTAGTGTATATGAAATCCAAGAATATTTCTGTACTTTCTGTCTTCCTTACATTACACTTTGAAATGTTCTTTTATACAACTGTTAATTATGTGCTTTTTCACACAACACTCAATCCAAACTGTACTCAAAAGAAATAATTTATGGTACAAACACACCCCTTCACTCTCCCAACGTTTCATCTAAAAATTAAAAAAGCAATTAAAGTTGAAATCCTTAATTAAATTAAGGTGAAGGAGGAGTGGATTTCACTCTGGACTTGTTAATGGAATCATTTCCTTCCTTCATCATTGCCCAGCCACACCTGATAGTAGGCCATAAGCCGTACAGAAGTCAGGATACTTCCTGCTTCCAAGGTCTTTATTCTGAGAGGCTGATGGCTGTTAGTGTTGCTATACTAAAATTACTCATTTTAGAATGATACTTTAGGTTCTCCTCACCTTTCCCTTGCCTTCCCCTCCTCTTTAATTCAAACAAACAAAGGCTCTTTCCAAAGACTTTGGATAGATTTGATCTTATGGACAGGAAACTATCTGCGTGACAACAATCTAGAGCAGACTCTTTTTTTTGTCCACATTAAACTAGGATGTTATTTAATTCCTTAATTCTCACTGAGCTTGGCCAAACAGCACTAATTTAAAAAGCCATGGAAAAAAACCCCAGAAAATGTGAACAATGTAGTTAATTATACAAGAACAAAGCAATGTCAATATTCATACTTACAGGCTGAGGCTGTTCTGCAATACAGCAGTTGAAACACAACCAAAACTCACTCATTTTTTACAGTCTGAAGTGGGAACACAGCTGAAAAGCAGGACTCAACCTCTGTAAATCTGTCTCCAGGTAGCAAGTTCTTTAAACAGGTTTATTTATAATGGTTCCAATGTGAAAATCTTTTCTTTGATGAGCTCTTCTCCAAAGACAAGTCAGTCCCAGGACAAACAACTTGAAGGCAAAAGGTTATTTTAGAATCTTCTTTCAGAAGGTTGATCTCAGCACCACGGAAATGTTATGTATGCTTCTTTGGTCCCTAGCGTTATGTGAACCTGAAAACAGAAGTACATTACATCAAACAGAAAGAACATACAGAATCTCGTGCTCCTGGTCAGCCACCCACACCAGTGATATCTTGGTAATATCCTGAACAAGTAAACAAGTCATGTGCTTATTTTTACAGTGACTACCAAAAATGGCAGATACCAGAAATCCGTATGAGGCTTACCCTCCAGCTTTGGTTAGATGAAATGATATCAAGAACTGGTGTCCTATCTTTTGGAAGCCATCTCTGATTTGTTTCTAACTTTCAAATGTAATTTTAGAACATGACAATTGCCCATACACCCCCTGACACTTCTTAGGGCTGTGCCCATTGACACTTCATATTTCTCAATGGAAAAGCTACCCAGTCCATTCACAGCGTGAGACTTAAATAGTATCTAAGCCCAACCCTGCCGCACAGCTGTCAAGCAAGGCATTCTTTTCTAAATGCTGAGGAAACAAATTTCTGTATAGAGAAAATCAATTGCTGGACTTGGTCAACTCAAGATATTTTCCTTCCACTTTTTCTACCCTCTTGCTTCATGTACAGCTGGCTTCAAAATAGGAAATTACTTGTTGAGTTTGAAACAGTTTCCTTAAACCTCTAAAATTCCTCATGTGGAACAACTGAGGATTCCAACCATTCCTTTGTGAAAATAATGTTTATTGGTTAAACTCCAACCTGGTTTCTTTCAGTAAGAGTAAATCCCTGTGAGATTTCACCCTGGTGGTTTGTCTTGCCATCTATCATAAAATTTACTTGCAGAGAAAGTGAGCCAATGAGCATTCAGAAATTTTTACATGCATACTTCTTAATAATTCTATATGTGACTGCATCTACATTCATAGAAATGTGTGCATAACTATGCATCATTATCTGTATGCAATCCCTCACAGTTTGAAGCGGTTTTGAGATTCGATGAGATACGTAAACTACAGATAGATATACATACACACACACGTGCGTACATGCACACGCATTCTGTGGCAGCAGAGTCCCACTTAGGTACTGCCTTCATCAGCTCTCTACATGCCAAGCACATATGCAGTGAGGTCCATCATTTACTACATACATGCCAAGTACTGTGCAGCCACTACTAGCCTTTCCAGGTACTTTGCAGGACTGTTGGCTACAACACACACATACAGAAATACAGTAGCACCTTTCCTGTACTAAGCCCAAAGCCTCTGGGAAGCTTTCCCACTTCTTAACTTTTAAGAGACCAACAGAGGGTCTTTAAGAAATAAATGCATGCTGCAGTAACACCATCTAAATAGCAAAACCTCAGCAAGTGTGCCTGTCTCTCCTAGCTTTGAAAAAGCTACTGGTAGCGTTTAAAATATGTGTACATGGCCTGTTTGTGGCATTTCTTGCCTAAAGATCAAAACAGAATGGGGGGAAAAAAGGCTTTGCTAGCTTTTCCTATCACTAACACCATAGAGAGCAGAGCAATTTTATTAAACAGAATCCCTTGAGGGTAAGAAAAAACCTAAACAAAACAAACAAACAAACAAAAATCCTCTACACAGGCTTTCTTCTGTCAGACACTTAAAAAGTAAGTCTTAGTACAGTGCTAGTATGAGGTATTTTCACTACTTAAAGGAAGGTTTTTTCCTGCCTCAAAGATGTTCATCTCAATCCCACATATGTCAAGAAGCTGCAATAAAACATGGAAATTATCAACCAACAGCGTAAAATCCAAGAATGAAAACAACTAAGTCTCTAAGGAAGTTCTCAGTTCATAATTAGGTAGCATCACACCATTTTCTCAATTCTCCTGGTTACTGAAATTTTGATCAACTTTAACTAGCAAGATCTGGACTAATGCAGAAAAGCTTGATGAGAAAATAGTCTGCTGTTCTCTGCAGTCTCAGAATTTGCACACTACACAATTCTTTTCTAAATTAGATTCAATATCTAACAAAACTGTAACTAAAAGATGGTTAAGTCCATGAAACAATTGACAATTTTAGTCCGGTAACAGCTTCTCTCTCCTTAAAACTTGGGGGGGGGAATGGATGGGCGAGTTATGCCTCAGAAGATAGGCTCCAAGTTGCTCTAAAACGCAGCAATGTTGCCCCAATGCTAGCTGCTCAGATTGTGAGAAATTGAGAAAGCCAGTACTCCAAGTTGCAGCATTCTGAAGTCTAATATACTGTAACCTGCCAGAGCTATAAACTGATCCAATGCAGTCAGCTTCTCTTGCTGTGCAAGCAGCTCAACGCTCTGAAGCTCGTATAATTGCTTCCTCACAATTTCTTTCTGACAAAGTCCAGATCTAACTCATCAAATCCTTGTTCTGATAGAGGGTTAACTTCCATCCTGCTGTTACGGCCATATACAAAAGATGTACAAGGAGAAGGCAGGAAGATTCCTGTCGGTCCGTCTCCCCATTTGCTCACTGATAGCTGGCATGCTCCTCCTGCTCACTGCAGTGTGGAGCCTCAGCCCTGGGAGCTAACACCAGGAAGGGTTTGTGCCTTGTGCCTCGTGAGCCTGGAAGGCTCTTCCTGCTTACAGGACCCTCAAGGGTGCAGAAGACTTTCTCAGTCCAGCCACTCTCAGCATGAAGGACTTGTGCCCTCCGGGGCAGAGTTCTCTTTGAAATTGCCACCCCCGCTCTGTAAATCAAAGCTGCGTAATGACAAAGCCAAGCTAGAGACTGTGAATAATAGTCTCTGATAACACGTTCATTCTTAAAAATGTCTTTTATCTTCTATAGCCTGTATAGTGCCACATTTGCCTTTCATTTCATGGTTCTGCAATCAGTACCAAGCAGTTTTCCAACGTGCTGTCTTTGAATTAAAAAAAAACAACATCAAAACAACGGCAGTAGAGGGCATATTTGTAAGCCTGGAGAAAACAGACAGTAATTGCACCTCTTAAAAAGCAAACAAAAGCTTAGCGGTACAGCAGTATTTGTTAGAGCACTGGAATTTTATACACCCCCACTCTGCTAAACAAATGATTTTTGCAGTGACTAAGTTACTGCAAAAAGATCAGGTATAAATTTGCAGGACCAAAATCGAAAGAAAAAGCAATTAAACTGAAGGTAAAAAGACTTAGTAGCACTGTGATGTCAACAGCAACACACTAGGACTTCTCTTAAACTGCTAGCTGGTTGTTTAAAGAACAAGTTGGAAATAGGAACACTCTGCTGTTCTTTTCCAAATTATTGGTTATAAAGAAAGAAAGAAAAAAGCACCACAGTGACCTACAGCCACCAATCAGGTAATTATGTAGTATCAGCCCACTAGCAAGCTTGTGAGAAAGTGTTCCCACAAAGCCCAGACTGCATCCCAAACCTAGCTGCCATGAATGAGATCCAAAAAAGTGCAATACTTCACAGCGAGTTCTTCACTTTGTCAGAGGATCAAGCTTTTAATATGGCGCTGTTCGCAAGTGTTGCTGCATTTGTCTGTGTAGGCTTGCCAGATGAAGAGGACAACAGAGGCTGAAGAATGCAGTTCAAGACAACAGCTCTGACCTGTTTTTCCTATTTGCAGCCTATGCTGCTCAGAGTGGCAGAACTCCGCACAGCTCATATTGAAACGACAAAGCACTTACTCTGCCTGAACCAGAAAGTTCATTAGAGTAATGAATGGTGGAACACTTACTTGCTTTTTCTCATTTAAACTTTCTGAACTCTGAATGCAACTTACGAATGTACGATTCACATTGCAAGAACACACTGGACTATCATGCTGAACAACTCTGTCACATTTCAAGGCTTTATGTATGACTATAATTTCATCCCATTTATAGACATTTTAAGTGGTAGGAAGAAATGAAAACATTAAACAGGATACATTGTTTAAAATTTAATATGAAAACAAATAAGGTAATTTTTATTACTGCAAAGTTTATTCCACAGCAGCTGATCTCGTGCAAACCCCAAACCTAGTGCTTATTGCTAAATACCAGTCATAAAGACAGTAGGTGGAAACACTGCATTAATGGATAGTGGGGTGAAACACACTCTTTTAGAGTATCAGCAATTTTACTTATTAAAGCAGTATTAACTTTTCTGTAGGAAAGAAAGAAGGGTAAAAAAAAGAAATCAATTGCCCTTCCAAGCTCTTCACATTTACTGGCAAAAAGCAGTTTTTTAGAGAGCATTTACCTTAGCTGATCCAAACAGGAATATGCTGCACGCTGTGCAGGGTCAGTTAGAATACAGCTACTTATTAACTATATAGTTTAAAAGCAACCTGTTGTTTTTAAAAAAATATCTATAAAGTTCCTTTTAAGCCTGAATCCTCTATCCTTTGACTGCATACTGTTCACTATGGTTCAAACAGGAAGTGTGGTAACAACGCTCTTTGACAATTACTTGAAGCAAATAAAACCACAGGAAGAGAAAGAAAATGACTGCAGGTGTTGACATCTGAGTTTAACTAGATTTGCTCCAACTTTCACACTATTATTTCAAGAGGAGGAGGAAAAAAAGATATTTTTTAAAAAGTGAGGCACACACAAAGTCATGTCTAAATATGCCATGTCATGGTATGTCATGACATGACATGATGTACAATGACATGCGCATGTATGCACAAAGTCTTCTACTGTATTTTTTAGTCTCAAGTACTTTATAAGAAAGTTAATTTACTGTTATTCTTGATATGGAAGTATTATTCCATAAAAGACACTTTTCTTTTTTTTCTTTGCCTTAAAGGCTCTGAACAGCTATCATTTGTTTCAATCCTGCAAGCTGCCAAGTAGAAAATTACCATTTCAGAGTATATTTTTAAGACTTTCATATTTTTCACTGTAAACCTCTATGGAGGCCATACTACCTCCACTTGCTGCTATAGCAGATATAGCTTGCTACTGGAGCAGCTGCTATAGCCTCTTGCTGCCATAGCAGTCAAGTGGTAGCAAGAAATGTGTGCGTGTCTGTGTTTCCAAACCAACAGAGATGTTGGGCTGTGGCACACTTACTTGCACTTACAGCTGTAGCAATTGGAGGGTGCTCTCCAGCTCTAGAAGGAAGTGAGAAGCGTTTACTTGCTTGTCAACCTCATTTTTTGAAATTAGGCAACTGTACAAGAAGCAATAGAGGTTTTAAACAAACACTACTTATAAGGAAAGCTGCTTTCATGCATGAATTTTGTATCTGAAACTCTATCTTACCAGGGCAGTGCACTTGGCAGAAGCACTCTTCCTCCCTTCCCCCCAGCAGAGCAAGCACTTCTGGGGACTTTGGTACTGCTTTTAGTGCACCAGTTACCGTTTGCACTCTCACATCTTGAGAAACCTAAGCTCCGAGTAACTCTTGCCAGGCAAAAGACAACACTCACCATCAACACAGGCTGAATAAGGCTGAAATCCCTTTTTCACTTTCTCCAATTTCCCACATCTATTCCGGCTCCCTCCCCACCCCCCAAAAAAAAAGTGCTTCAGGGTTTAGTTTCAAGACATTAAAGACGCTTCTTCACTTATTATGAGAATGCTTTGCTTCTGAGTTAAAAGTTTCAAAGAATATTGAAAATGGTGCAATATGATGAAGGTACTCTTATGGTTGAAGAAGAAAGACGGTTGTTTTGTTTTTTTCTAAATTCTTCCTGTTGTTACTAGAATGGAGTATAGCTTTAGGAACAATCTCATCTTTCCCAGGAGCCAGAACACCTCCAGTTTTTGTTTGTGCTTTCAGTATGTAGGGAAGCCACCACAAGTTTCTCTGCAACAAATGCCAACATCTGAGATAATAAATGGGAACGCAGTAAAAGATACAGGAAAGGAACCACAGCAAGTCCCTAAGGAGGAATAGTAGGCTTTTCATATGAGGTCACTGACAGCGTGAGAAGGAGCTGTACAGCAGGTGAAGACAGCAAAGCGTGCTGTTCAGTCAAAGAAAGAAGAGCTCACGCAATGTGACAGTAATCACGTTGTTTGCCAGTGCCAGCTGGGAGCTTAAAGCAGACTCTTTAAATATGTTTAAAAGATACTGATAGTTTGAAGTGCAAACATTTGTTTTATCGTTGTCAAGTGTTCTGCCCTTTCTTTTTTCACCCATCCCCTACCTGCAATCGCCTGAGTTTTAGTCTCTAGCCATTCCATTAAATTTAATTATTTTAGCTAAGCGGCCCAACCCTTGAAAAGTCCTTATTACTTTGTGCACAAAACCAACAACAGACAGTATTACACTGGTGCCATTAAAATTCCCCGTGTCCAGTTTGAAACATAAAAGCATAGTTTTTAAGGACCAAACCAAGTTTAACAGGCAGTACAGTACTGTGCAGTGACTGAGCAGTGCAGGTAGCCTTTTCTCTACCACTGACATTTCAAAGCTTTCTGTGTCTTCAATTAATAAATGCTTTCAATATGCATAGGTTCAATGTAGCTTTCTGAAACAGCTGATACATAGCTTACACTATTTCCCACACATACGTGCAGACAGGAACCGACTTACCTGAAAAACAAAGTATAGAACATCTAATAGTTCTACACTATGAAAATACAGAAGGACTAACAGAAAACTAATACATTTTACCTTCCTTACAAAAACAGTAAGTTGAGAGCAATTGAGAAGCCTTTGAGAATCCACTTCCATGGTTTAGGAATTCTGATTTCAAAATTGCCTGCCCATTCACATTAAAAAAATAAATCCTGTTAGTCAGTCACCTCTATTGCCAATTTTAACTTACTACTGGCAGATAGACAGCCTTGCAACAGAAGTCTGTCATTGTATCTAAAGACATTTTAATGTACTTCAGCACATTATTGCTGTCACTTCCTCATCTCCCACTCAAGTACAAAACAATTATGAGACCAATTACAGCAAGCAAAGCAACATCCAGTGGGACTGGGTAAGTTAAGTTTACTCAGTGACACACTAGCATTAGCTAGGGTGCAGGTCTGCCTGTTTGTAAAGCCAGAAGATGAATCAGCTCTGTTCAAGCCTTCCTCAGCACGTGGCGATGAGATGTTTCAAATGGGAAGAATGCATCAGCTCAAGCAGCATGCTTCTGCTTTAGCTTTCAGTTCCCTAGCTTGCAAGCAAGAGAACTGCAATAGTCTTCTGTTGAAAGTGTGACAGAGCAGCGTGTTGTTCCTCTGCTAGCATTTAAGGCTCTACAATTTCTTTACATTTATTCTCTAGCTCTTTTATAATTTCTCAATTATCAGCTGCTTTAGATGACTTGAACTGTGTATGTGCACCTGCATGTATGCACATGGGAGACTGCTTAAAGAAATTTAAAATTGGAGACAAATCACATTTTCAAAGATACTTGGGTCACTCTAAAACAGAAGCGGAATTTAGGACGTTTGCAGTAGGTACTTACAGAAGTTATAGGCAGAGACCTGTGAGTTCATGCAGCCCATCTTCTCAGGTGTACCAGCTCCCCGGTAGCAGTAGTCTATTGTACTGTGCAGTCTGCTGTACTATGCAGTATAATGTACTTTCAGCACTCCCATTAGTTCTCCTGCAAGACCATTCTGCAGCTCATAGCAGATCATATCTGCTGGCTTCAACTTTTACCACCTTTAGCAGCTGTTCATCTAAACAGCACTCACACAACAAACACACATATGCAAGCCTGAATTAGTCTACGACTGGTCTGGAGCAGTGTTAGTTTTTCCTGACTAGACACTCCAAAACAGTGTACTAAAATATTTGATCTATTTCATAGGAAGTCCATCTTCAGACAGAAAATGGTGCAGCAATACAACCAATACCTCCCAAGTTAGGCAGGACAAGCAGTATGTTACTAGGATGTATGGCAGAGCCAGGAAGCACAGAAGTTTTAGAACTGGCGAGAGGCAGCACGTGCTAACCGGGCCTGTTAAGTCTTCACTCGAAAGAGAAGCACGGGGACCTACCCTAGCAGGCTGACAAAGCCAGTCTCAAAAAGAATGCTCTAGTTAGAAAGACACATACATGTAAAAATGTTTACTATAGCCACGTGTGCTTTCAGACCAGAGGACATGGAGGATGGATGAAGGGATAAATTGCCTGGCATTTTCCCCTTCTCTATCAATAGCCAGAGATATGCTAGCTCAGTACCGTTAACATGCAGCATGAAATGACACTCAGACAGGAGAGTCAGGTTGATCTTCATCTAGCAGCATACTGCAAGCGATGGCTCTCTTCCTCTAACTCCATATTAAGTCCTCTAACTCCATTGCTTAAGTCATTTAAGCAAAAGGTAAATCTAAACATAACAGTGGAAACAGAGAAGTCGGGTTCATGTATCATAATTTAAATGTGCCATAATGCAGAAGAATGTCCTAATTCTACAATCGTTCAACAACTTCAAAGAAAATAATGAACTGAAACACTACTATTAAGTAAGAAGTACTCACAGAGAGATTTTAGACTTCTACAGCACAAATAACTCTTCTTACCTACTTCTACACACAAGTAGCCTACCGATTTACAACTGCATGTGCATGCTCGTGTCCGTATGCAGCCACACACACAAAGTATAATTCAGTACCTGCTGCAATCACAAAGTATTTAATTTCTATGTCTAAGGCAATCATGCCATATACAGCAAGTCTGAAACTAACCAGAAAGCTAACAAGCTTTTAAATTCAGTCAGTCTGTATAACTACCTGAAAGGAAGCTGTGGCCAGCTGGGGGTCGGCCTCTTCATGCAGATAACTAGTGGACAAGGACAAGGGGGAACAGCTGCAAGTTGCGCCAGGGGAGGTTCAGGTTGGAGATGAGGAGAAATTTCTTCTCGGAAAGGGTGGTCAGGCATTGGAACAGGTTGCCCAGGGAGGTGGTGGAGTCGCCATCCCTGGGTGTGTTTAAAGAAAGGTTGGATGTGGTACTTAGGGACATGGTTTAGTGGGTAATAGGTTGTAGGGGGATGGTTGGACTAGATGATCCTGGAGGTCTCTTCCAATCTTAATGATTCTATGATGAAGGAGAACAACTACGAATTGAAAAAAACTTCCTAGGGTCAGTTGGTAAAGAAAAATTTCTTATATTAGGGCTGCAGTGAGTATCAAATGACATTCTGCAGGTCTACATAACTTCCCTCCCACCCCTCGCCAAAGGAACAGTCATTTTTCAAAAGAAAATGAGATTGAGGGAGGGGGGAAAAATGGAGGAAAAATTCTTCAGGAGACTTTTTTTATCTCTATAACTGTTCACACTTGAGCCATTACACATGCATACATAGACATCGCTCATCAGTAGCCGTAACACCAGTACCTATACAGGGTTGTTTCATAGAAGAAATCCTGTAATTCAGTATCCTATTTTGGGACCACTTTCAGACTGCAGCTTGACTCAGATACTGTGCATTAAGAGACATTATTGCTCTTTCTTTCCACCTCCCCAAGTTGAGAGTCATTGCAAATCATCCTTAACATTCAGTTGAATTTGAGTATTCACTCTGTGGTCAAGTATTTCTTCCAAAGAGAGCTCTTGTGTATCTTTTGCAAAACACTAAAAATGTTTATCTCCACAATCAAAGGCAAGAGTATGAAAACTGTAACTGCAAACATAACCTTGAAAATCCCTGCTGACTTTCATTTTGTGATAGATATTTGCCTATTAATGTTTTGTTTGGAAGTGCAGATCAAGTTTGCTGTTTGGCAAGTCTGTGACAGGTGCATCCACCTGGAGCTAACAGTGCTTTGGTTCAAGCACCACTGACAAGGAGGTCTGACTTAAGTCAGCCCTGCCGTGCAAACTGTGAGAACTGTGATAGGCCATATTTTCTCAGGGACTAAGGAACCTAGGCCATGTCTCATCAGGAGCTAATGGTACCAGCCTGAGTTGGGACTAGGCAAAACTAAAACTGCTACAGCTGCACACCTGTACATACACCAAAGTAGGGCCTGACTACAAGTCAATCACTGTAAGCTCTACGTATCTGCAGCACTCCCCAAGCCCATCGAACTCTGCTGTACAGCAGCAGGCTGCATAGCACTGATCTCCCTCTTGAGCAAGGAAGTACACCTCTTAAGGTTACTCCTTGGGGTTGAGAGACTTCTTACCCAGCATCTGATACCTATAAAGAGGTAAATAGTATTTTATGTTAGGCCTACAAGTATCACAGAATCAGAGAGTATCTTGAGTTGGAAGGGACCCATAATGACCATAGAGTCCAAATCCCTGCTCCTTGCAGGGCTACCTAAAACTAAATCATATAACAGCATCACCCAGATGCTCCTTGAACTCTGACAGCATTGGTGCCATGACCACTTCCCTGGGAAGCCTGTTCCAGTAATCGACCAACCTCTCAGTGAAGAGCCTTTTCCAAATGTCCAACCTGAACTTCCCCTGCTGTTGGTCCATTCCATTTCCTCATGTCCTATTGCTGGTCACCAGAGATAGGAGACTGGCACCTCCTCCTATGCTGCCCCCCTCAGCTTTCTCTTCTCCAAGCTGAACAAACCAAGTGAGCTCAGCCGCTCCTCTTAAGTCTTGCCTTTGAGGCCTTTCAGCACCTTGGTCACCCTCCTTTAATACTTGACACACTCTAATACTTTGATATCCTTCTTATACTGAGGTGCCCACAACTGCACACAATACTTGAGGTGGGGCCACAACAGTGCAGTGTCAAGTGAGACAATCACCTCCCTTGACCAGCTAGCTGTGCTGTGCCTGGTGCATCCCAGGACACAGTTGGCCCTTTTGGCTGCCAGGGCACAGTGGTGACTCTTACACAACTTGCCATCAACCCCCAGATCTCTTTCCACAGGGCTGCTCTCCACTTTCATCTCCGTCAATTTGTATGTGTAACTGGGATTACACACTCCCAGGTGGAGAATCCGGCACTTGCTTTTGTTAAATTCCATACTCCTGGTGATTTCTCAGCTCTCTAGTCTATACAGAACCCTCTGCAAGGCCTCTCTACTCTTGAGGGAGTCTGCAGCTCCTCCTAATTTAGTTTCATTAGCCATCTTAACGTACAATCAATTCCTGCATCCAGATCAGTTATAAAAACATTAAAGAGCACTGGCCTTAAAATCGAGCCCTGGGGAACCCCACTGGTGACTGACCACCAGCCTGATGTAACCTCATGGAGCACAACCCTTTGAGCCCGAGCCATCAGCACAACACTCGCCCAACAAATGATGGACTTGTCTAGCTGTACGCTGGACACTTTGCCCAGAGGATACTGTGAGAGGCCATATCAAAAGCTTTCCTAAAATCCAAAACCCCCACACCTGTTAGCTTCCCTTGGTCAACCAGATGGGTGACCTTGTCCAAAAAGGAGATTAAGTTTGTTAAGCAGGACTTTCCCTTTGTGAACCCATGCTGGCTATGACCAATGCTGAGCTATCTCTCAAGTATTTCAGTAACTCCCAGAATAACCCTCTCCATAATTTTACCAGGCACTGAAGTGAGACTGACAGGACTGTAATGACCAGAGTCTTCCTTCTTACCCTTCTTGAAAACTAGGTTCAATCACTGCTTAATTACCATTTAATTATTGCTTAATTGACTAGCATTTAATTTTCAATCATCAATTATGATTTGATCATTTAATCATTAATAAAATGCTTTCAGTTAACCCCATGACTTCTCTTAATAATTCACCTGCAACACATCTTGTTGCACAAGAGACAACATGAACAACTTTACCAAATAAAATTTAATTGTAAAGTTTAAAAAAATCAGGTAGAAAGGTGTGCAATTTTAAAACCAAGACACCGTGACATAACATACATAGAAAAATAGTTAAACGTACATATAGTCAGCTTGAAATAAAAATACATGGTGCACAAGACAAATCTCCAACACTGAAATGCAACTGCAATGGAGATACCAGAATAATTGACCTAGTTAAGAAATAAAGTGCTGCACAAAAAAGGGAGTTTCAAAATGTTCCAGAAACATTTTAACAAAGTACATATTCTCAGCAGAACAGTTGCTGCTGTTCTGAAATCTGAAGGCACAGGAAGCTAAATTGTCTCCTCAGAAATGACTTGCCAATCTTGCCAAGGAACACTGAATTGTGTTCCCTGTGTACCCACAAAAAGTTCAAGGCCATTACTGCTAAAAACGCCCATTTGGAAAATGTCCTGCAGGTCATATTCAATGGTGGTTAAGTCACCTGGAGTTTTACCGCCAATGTAAAACCACTGTAAATCTAAAATGGCTCGGCTCTCCTATGAGACGTCCATGTATACAGCAGCATATGGCTGACCTACACTGGCAGGTATCCAGTGAGCAGAAAACCTAGAGTAAAGGTGTGTCGAGGCTACTTTATTTTCCCAATGAGTTTTAAAGTAAGTTGTTCATACCTGTAAATGCTAAACAGGTTCTTTTCAGTTCCCCAAATTGAAAGCTGCTAACAAAGCTGTAAGCAACTTGCAGTACTTGTATACTAAATATGAAAGACATTTTATGTATCTTGATTCTTAGTCAGTGGCTCTCTATGAGGAAGTAAATTGGCAATGTGAAAAGCATACTCTGACACCAAATAACCACAGGATGCAGTACTTGAACTCCACAATGAACTTGTAATTACACTAACTACAGTTATTCAAGATTGTATTCTCATACAATAGACAGCAAACAACTGCATGTAGTTAGAAATTTTACTTCCATACATCCTCTGAGAAAACAGCCGTATCACAGATAGGATATAACTGTCTGGATGCAAATTCAGTATGCTAACAATTCAAAGAAATTTCATTAATAAATTGCAGAGATTATACTACATCACAAACTATCCAATCTTATCCAAGTGTCTACTAACAGAATGTGTTTAAAAATGCTTCACAACATGAAGAACTGCTTTTGTAAATTCTCAGGTTTGGGTTGTTTTTTTAAGAGAAAAGCTTCCTCAATTCCTAAAAACATAAAAAAAAATCCAGTCCTGTGGAATGAATTGTGATAAACACAAACATTTCTCAAACTAAAGATCTTTCTGTTCTTTGTAATGCAAAGGAAATATTTCTATGTATTATGCTAATATGCAAGAGGACTGAGACAGTACACTTGGTCACTTCCAGTTTGTTCTTCAGGACACAGCCAGACAAACTTTTCAGGATACATCTGGATTCAGCCAGTATTCTCTTGCTTTCCCTTAAGATATCCACCTTCTTGGTTCTGTCTTTTTCACCATCAGTTTGAAAGTTTCCTGTGCAATGGTAGTGTCTGGTTTGTTTTAAGACTTGGGTTATGTGATAGCAGGGGATGACAAACACGAGCAGACAAATTGACAAGATCTGGAGCAGCTTCTTGGTGGAGAGTGCAGGAAGGCAGGTGGGAGCAGTCACTGGGCACCCAGCTTGGTGCAGGCAGATCAGCCTCCCGCAGGGAGCAAACCCTTGGTCAGGGATACTCCCTTCTGCTTCCCAGCCCCCATGCACAGCCTCACTGATGTTAAACCCATCTGCAAGTACCTTCCAGTGCACACAGCTGACAATGTTATAAAAGAGCTGGTAACAGATGGATAGTTACATTACTAAGGTATTCTTTTTCTCCTCAGTAAAAAAACAAAAAAAGGAACAAAAAGCAAACAAAACCCCCTCAAACAACTGATTCACCTGCATGACATCCACTCATTTATTCTGACTGCAAAAGTGCTTCAGCCAGTTGGTTTTGATGTACTTATGCATTTGCTGTTAAGTCTCTTCCTTAAAAATGCTGCTTTTTATTTGCTCTTAAGCATATCTTGCACTAGAAACATCCTTTCTACTCTTTTTCCAATACTTTCTACACTAAGGTCACGTCACACAATAAAAGTTACATTCACTACAGCCAGAACCACTACGTGACATCTGCAAAGCGGAGTCATGTCAGCTATTCAATATTACCTAGTTGAAAATTAATCGGAACAGTATTTTTTCCTCCTAAAAGCACAAGCTTCGGNGGGGGGGGGGGGAAGTACGTCAGAAGACATTAAGAATCATATGAAAGGAGATGAACATTCAGGCTTCA
This sequence comes from Psophia crepitans, assembly GCA_013399095.1. NCBI lineage: Eukaryota > Metazoa > Chordata > Aves > Gruiformes > Psophiidae > Psophia > Psophia crepitans. The sequence continues at coordinate 105,952 of VWZZ01004394.1, forward strand.
ATCTCAATCCAACCAGTGGATCAGAAAGAGAAGGTAAACCATGCCATTGACATTTCCTCCCAAAAATCTCAGTGCTGCAGCTTTCAACGCTACCACCGCCACACTGCAAGTGGTTTTGCTTTACACACAAGAACGCTGCAGCATGAAAAATAAGCCATTCTAAAGCAAAGGGTATACACAGTTGCAAATCTGCTCTGTGATTCTATCCAGGGCAATAAAAAAGATTTAAATAGCATGACAGTTCTTGCTCAATTTACCTTCGCAGTCACTGGTTTAATTGTTAACCTTCTTGTTGGTAGAAAATGTTTTTTGTACACTAAAATTCAACTCGCAGCAAAGCTATCTGCTCTCAGCTTAATGCTGTTTGACAAACAGTACTTTCTATCACGCTGCCAGGTGCTCAGAAACAGATGCTGCGAATGCACAGCCAACCGCGGTGCTTGTTATATCTGGAGTCTTAACTAGGGTTCGACTTCATTAAACAAAATCTAACAAGCTGTCCAGCCCTTCTTACCAGGCTTGGTTCCCATGACTGACTGGAGAGCTCTATTCTGGATAAGCAAGTAGTTTCCACAACAACACAAGAACTTCCCAAAAAATCCTACTCCCCCCAAGAAATCCCCAAAACAACCACACCATAATCGTCCCCACTTCCAAATGAGGGTACTTCATGCTTTAGCTCAAAGCCAGACAGCATTTGCTGCTTACTTCCTATTTATTAGCTTTCAGTTACAGTTATGTTCCCACACTGCGACTTCTGCCTTTCAAAGTCTCTTGTCTGTGACTTATATTACGAACAAACTACCTTATTAGGAAAGAAATCAGAAAACCTGTTCTGGAAAGAAAAAAAGGGGCAACCAAGAACATGCTGCATATGAAACAAGACTTGCCATTTGTCACATACACCATGTATACAAAAGGAAGACGATGGTGCTCAGTCATCCGAGATGTGATTTCATGGATAACCATCGTGCTGCACTTAATCCCCTTCCCACGTGGCACCTCAGGAGGTGCCGAGCATTGCTGCAGGTGAGGGAGCTGACTTTCACAAACTAGCAGTACCCATACCAGACAGCGGTTTTTGAGTAGACTACAGAAAGTATGTCCGTACTAGCTACTGCAACTTTCACACAGAGACATGACCCAGCCTCACCTAACTTCAGAGTGCAGCCCCTCCCCAAATGTCTTCCCCCTGCCTCCCACGTGCTCCACACCTCACCCACTGCACGGGCATCTCTGTGGAAAGGGGATCGATTTGTGCATAGCTGACAGCTGGGCATCAGGAGCTAGCTCTGACCTTGTTTCTAAGATACAGCCTACAATGCAGTGTATTGCTGTCTTGCATGAAGGAATCAAAACTGTATCATGTCAAAACTACAATTTCTAGGTTACTGTAACATCAAGAAGTATCTGGACTTTAAAGGATCTGTTCTTCTGCTTGCCTTAGTCTAGGAAGTTCACGGATGAAATGCATTTATGGGCACTGTGCTACTACAGAACATTTACTTATTTGTCAATAACTAGTCCATGTTACCTCAAAAAAAGCTCAGAGCACACAGCCAACTCAGACACTTCTGTATGATGCTTTTGTTTCAATTTCACAGAAAGATTCTCTTGCCCTGAGGGAAGAGAGGTGTCAATGGTGAACACAGACATGAATTTCTCCTTCAGTTGATGCCAGCTAGAAAGCCCCCTACCTATTAAGCCAGTATTTTTAATCACTGAGAGCAATTAAGAACACCAGTGGAGCATTTTCACCAATGAATGAAAAATCAAAGTTAAGTTACAAGGAATAAACATGAGATCAACTAATCTAGCTTATTCATTAAACATGGCAGGGTTTTATTTGCATGATCACATTTTCAGATGATAGATGGAAGCATAAAACACAGCTGCAATCAGAAAAAAAAGTATTATGCCCAAAAGCACATGCGACATTGTTGATGTAATGGGGTAATTACACTTTTGAAGATAGGTTTGCAGATCAGCACTTCTGTACTCTGACACCCAGTCTTCAGGTCCCCTGCCTACTCTAACACAGATTTAAACAATTTAACGCAAGTTAAATGAATATATAGCTTATTGGTAAAAGCCATAAGGGAGAGGGAGGGAAGAAGGAAGGCAATTGTCAAAAAAACCCCTGCACTTCCTAGGTGGTTTTTTTTTCCTAAATTGCAGAACAGTCTGAGTAGGCAAGTGGTGGAAGTTCCAGCATATGAATCATTTAGTACTAAACCATACAGCGCATTAGTTAAAAAAAAAAAAAAAAAGAAAACCCCACACATGAACAGTCACATCTTGGCAAAGAAATTAACAGACGAACGAGTAGATCTTTTCCATTCCATTTTTCTTACTGATTCTGTGGGAAAGGAATCAAAAAGGTCTTTAATGTACATTAAAAAATAGCATTATAAAAAAAATAAAATTGATTCAGTAACCATTTAAAGACTTGGCAAAAACCTTTAGGAACCAGCATCAAGCAGGTAAAAGAACTACAATTTTTCTTCCTGAACTTAATGTACTCGCAGCATTCTAACACAGGCATAACCCTTCATCTTGGGCCGTGGTGACTTCATTGACATAATTTGTGAAGTCAATTTTGTGACAAAGGCTGGTAATTATGGAATTACTGTTAAAAAAAATAATCATACATATAGATAAAGATCTTTGAATATAATCCATTACCATGAATTGTACCACTAACAATTTAACAGGAATTAGTTTAATTGTTTAAAAAAAAAAAAAAGGACACACTTTGGAGGCTCATGGCAGGCACAGGCTTTGCCATCAGCACTCCAAGGAAGACTCTTGACCTCTTCCACTTTACACGTGCTGGAAACTGAGACATAATGACAATATTATAACTCAAATTAGCCAAGGGCATTCTTACTCAACTTAGTTCTAAGCACATGCATGTCCACCAGTTCATGGATTTCAATGCATGTTTCCTTGCAGACCTAGGACATCAAAACTGCTCCATGATGCTGAAGACAGAGGGCAACCCTTCACTCTGCAAAACTGGCCAATGTTTATTATCTTACAGAATTCTGTATATTAATCTTGCACATTTTCAAGAACAGGCATTGGAAAGAACAAGATAAAAATATGGTATCTTTTCAAATAAAGCAACAGGTATTTTTCTCAGCAGAACTGCTCCTGAACTCTGCTCAAGAACTCTGAAGTTGCCATGAATGGTCTGCCTTGAAAAAAGATAATGAATATACACTGCTGACAACTTTATTCTGTGATGAATTTGTAAAAAACTCAACACACCTGTCTTGATATCTGCTATCATTGCATTTTAGCAATAAAACTACAGAGTTACATATTCAGACCACTTCATGACGAAATCACATTATTTTAAAGGGATTTTTTTCAGTTATGTTTGTTCTGAGCAGCAAAACAATAACAAGCGGTCTTTTGCAGGTCTGGCAGTAATACATGATGTTGGTTCTCAGCTAACATCACTTTAAGAAAAGACTAGTTTTAATCTTTCTTTAGGTGGGAAAGACTGACTGTAAATAAGCTATGTTATGAATAAATTACAGTGGCTGTCGTATTCACAGATGCTACTTCTTTACTAGATATGTGAAATTACAGAATCTATAAGGGGAGTTAAGAGTATGGTACCTACCAAGTTTTACACACTTTTAGTAGTTTCACTTCCCCTGTGTCAACCTCATCTTCTGTTCTTATAAAAGCTCTGCAGTATACTCAGCAGCTCTTCGACAAAACATTGTGCAACCTTCCTAAAAATCCCTAATGGGTAAGGCAAGCCTTCTCTTTAGGTAACATATTAATATATCACATACTCAGTTGTTATACTTACCAATGTTTACTTGCCAGGTACATGCCAAGCAAAGATAATCCCAAAAATATGAAAGAGAAGAAGACATGGCTTCTTTGCCACAATTAGGTAACAACACAGGACTATAGCTTTGCCAGACAGCACTGCGATATATAGGTTTGCCTAAATTACTAGAATTTTATATTCTATTTTGAATAAATTTTTTTATGGTATAACAAGGCTTTAAAATGCATCATCTTTTTCTCAAAGTAAGAGGCAAAAACCTCATTATCTTTGTTATGCATGATACTCCAAGTAAAGACATACAACATATTGTTTTCTTTTTAAATAAATTAGTCAAGACTTTGTAGAAATTTTCCCTACTTCATAATCTACCCTGACATTTTTGCCATGCATGTATTCTATTTGTTTAAAAAAAATAATATATATTTCTATCAGTCTCATCTATGTATCTAGGTTCTGTAGGATGATCTGCCTGGTACAGCTCAAGTCTTACAGGAATAAAAGATACTGGAGTGACAGAGGAATCAGGAATTTAGGAAAAGCAAACCCCAAGCTAGTAAACATCTTCCTCCTTAACCCTCCCCTCAAGATACTTACACCATTATGTGGCTGTTAACGCTGAAACTGGTATTAGCCAGAGTTTTGTGCAGCTTTCACCTTTCCACCAATATTTCAAACAAACAAAGCAATCACCGTCAAGGTGTGTCAAGTTGCCAGATATTCAGCTTCTAGTGTTTTCCCTCTTTGTGCTGCCTTGTTCTCTTTGCAGTACCACACTGCAAAGCAAGCATGTCGAATCCTGGCAGCAGTGCGGATAGGGGCCAAAAGCCAGAAACTAATAGGAAGAACAAGCCAAGTGACTCTTCTGTGCTGAGTCCACTTCTTCCATACAGCAGAAGTGAAAAACAGCCCTTCAGAGTGATTTGAACTAGGTGCTTCTTGCTGCAGAGTCCTTTTACACTTATGTTCCCAGAAGTTCTGTTGAAAGAGGGGGCCATACTTCCTGCTCCTGCCATGGGTTGCCCAGGTCTCCACACTAGCCCGGAACAGTCATCAGACACTGTCTCTCCCTACTTCTGCTTTCTCATCCCTTCCTCAAGAATACTTCTCCCTTTCATTCACACATATGGTGAGGAAGAAAACATTCACTAAATATTGGATTTTGTAATGGCAAAGTAATACTGACACACAGCAGACGTTAGTGGTATGAAATAAAATCTCATCACTGTAAGATAGCACAGCAATGAAGTTACATTCTTTTTCCAGTTGTGGGCAGTTCAATTCCACTGCCATGTGACCTGACAGTATTTGCTTATCCACACTGAATGAAAGCTTCCAAGTACAAAGACCTAGCTCTGGAGAATATGTTTGGGAAGGAGCAAAGGTAAAGGGAAGAAGTGAGACTATTTACAAGAAAACACATTTGAAAACAGTATTGTGGCATTCATCAGAAGCACACTGTCTGCCAGCAATCTCTTTTACATTATTTTAGTTAGTTACCTGCTTGCAAACAGGCAAGGAAGGGAAGCAAACACCACACATAGAGAAAATCTCACCGTCTTCTTTCCGGTCTTCTGACCTAAACAAAACCCCTAATGGAAGCCTGAAAAATAAACAGTGTTTTGACCATGGTATTTCTCACGCCAAAACAATCGCTAGACATACAATACTTCTGCTGATAAACTTGAAAGGTCCTGAATAACAAATATGAAGTATAACACTTGTACTCCCTTGCTATGAAAAGAATGCTGCTACCACACAGAGTAACAATCTCTGTAAATATAAGCATGAAGACTCAAGTGTTTCTCACATCATTCAAAACCATTTGCCCACTTGAAACAGGGAAATACAAGTTCCTTTATTCAAGATCAACTACGGAAGTCTTCCAGACAACCAACAGCCAAAAAGGCAGCCTTTTTGTAACACACATGACAAACCCTTAAGGAAAATGGCAGCAGCAACCACTGCCGTTGTATGTATCAGGAAAGACTGCTGGGTTCCTCCAAGACTTCTTTTGTAAACTACACTGATGAAGACTGCAGAACAAGCCACAGACAGTGAAGTGAATCACAAGGCTTAGCTCATGATGGATTTAACATCAGATGCTTCCAAGTTTAAGCTTGAAAAAGAAATGCTTTGCCAACACCACCTAATTTGTTCTCCAGTGCCTGTTGTCTTATTCTACTCTTTTGACAGGTAAACTTAGTTAATCAGAGTTATTTCTCTCAGCCAATATCTCGTTCCTTGCACCACAAGGTAAATATATATTAGCGATTCAGAAGGATCATCCTGGCTCCAAGTATTGTTATGGAGAAACATGACAGACCTTGAAAATTACCTAACAGACAAATACACTACCTCTTCTGGTGCTGCCAGGGTGAGGAAAGCCTATGATATTGGTACATGCTTCCTTTTAATTGAGACTCTAGTTGTGTTTTAAACACAGTGGGACTTTGTCCCATGCTGGGACCATACCAATTTGGAAACACAAAGCACTAAGCAGCACAACTGCTTCATTTTGTCTCAGGAACTGCTGTGGCAAATGACCAAGAAACAGGAGTTAGACAAGTTTTGGAAAGATAAAAGGAGCCCAAACTAGCACACTGCCTTTTACAAAAAAGGTAAGATGGAAGATTTTTTTATTTTGAGAAGATGCGCTATTTTCGTTAGTCCTATGGAGACCTGCCCCATTCCCCAGTTACCTTGAACGCTGAAGTTGCTTTGCAGTCACTTTCGAAGAAGAGATTGTAATAGCTTTTAACTATATACAGTTGGAGAATATCTTCATACTGACCTTTAAAAACTTTGTGGTGAAGGAAGGAAAAAAAAAAAGAAAGATCTTTTCTGCCTTCACATTTCTCTTAGTTCTGTTGGTTTTGTTTGTTTTATTGGTTTGGTTTTGTTTTGTTTTGTTTTTTTTTTATTTGGGGGGGGTGTGTGTGTTTGTAGATTATTTAATAACATCATACTATTTCATTTATATAATTGTTTCCAGTGAAAGATCTGGAGATGAATCACTATGGTTTCGCTGGAGGGTACAATCAAGTCTGCATGTAGAACTGCTCAAGTAAATCAACTCAAATGAAAACCAAGCAGCAAGTACTTTGAGTAAATTGTCAAACAGCTGTAAAGTGACAATTCAGTGTCCCACACAAATTTTCCCTATTTTGAATGAGATCATATCTCCTCCAAGGTCACAAACTACTCCTTTTTTTTCTGTGTGTGGGGGACATTTTCCTTGAATTTGCTGACAGATACCCTGTGAAAGAAAGAAAACCACACACCAATTCCTTTGCCTGGGATAACAATTTTTTATCTGAAAGCTACGATTAAGGTGTAAGAAGTATGCATTTAGATAAAAGTTACAGTTGCTCTTTAACATGTTTTCCCCATTACGGTTGCTCTTCTCAAATAAAGGGCAGTTAAAGTGGATGTCAAGCTGTTTAAATTTGTAATTTTGCTTTCATTAGCAACTTCTGCAAAGCATGCAAGACACAGTTGGTAAATCTAGCACTTAAGTACAACCTTAAGTCCTACCCCAGCCCAAAACATTTCTCTCATTTTTCCTACCCCTCACAAAAATGCAGAGAACTCTGTAATTTGAGACTCAAAGTGTCTTCAAGTATTTTACAGGTGCCACATCGTTCCCTTTGCACTTTACAGCAAGTCAACAAATACACCTAGTGAGAACATGTTCTTCCTAGCTTTCATCTGCAGTCCTCTCTCATAGCTCAGGCTGAACACAGAACAGGTGAGGGAAGAGGCAAAAGAAAAAAGGAAAGACAAGAAACAAATAACTCATCCCATCTACAATCAATCCCCAGTAAATCTTGCTTGAACAGTTTAAGTTGCTGCTGTTCTAGCTTTCCACCCAGCTCCTGTGCAGGACATTACTGCCTGTGTAGCACCAGTGGAAGGGAACATGCACCTGACTTGCAGTTGCCACAGGTAAGCACATTGGCCTGACCAGAGAACATCCAGGAATCATGGTATCTGCTGCTCTGTTTGCTCTGGGCTCTGAGTTCCAATCAGCTTGTAGCACACATGTTAGATACTGCGTATAAGAGGTAAGAAAGTGGAAGAGAAAATACAAGAAGATTTGTATCTGTCTTGACAAAAAAAATAGCTACTGCATTTCTCAAAATACTAAAACAAAGAACTAAAACAACCAAACTTTCAAAATTCCAAATCATTCTTCCTTACAGTAACTAGATGGGCATGATGCAATAACAGCAACTTCACTGGCTTCCTAAGTGGATTTGATTTTCCCTTTTCTCCCCAAAAAGACGGGGCAATGCCTCGCGCGAGGTTCAGCGTGAAGGCCAGATACGGCTGCAATATTTTCATGCAGGATAATCAGCCACTTCCCCAAAGCCCTCTTTGTCTGCCATTCAGCCACAGATCATTTGGTTTAAGGTATTCATTATTCAGTCTCCTCCTCAAACAAACACCCCCTCTCTCCCAGACAAGCAGCCAGAACCGTGGCTGGTGAATCGCTAATCACAGCTGGGTAATTAATGAAGCCTATTGTAGTCACATCAGCAGCAATTCATTCATACGACTTCCCATGCAAATAGCTTGCCACACCTTACAAATGAAACATTTAACATTAATTTATCTAGAAAACATCTGTCACAATAAGCATAACCACTTTAGAAGTACCAATGCAAATCTTGCAAATAGTCTGTGAATATATACACATTTTTTGCAACAAATGAGTTTCTCAGACCACTGCTTCTTCAAGGATTCTGTGCATCCCTACTACACAAATCAGCTCAAAACGAATTCCTTCATGCTCTTTAACTGGCAACAATGAATTGTGTGCTGTATCAAACAGCACTGTGAATTGTCCAGGAAATACACTATCAAGTTAAGACTCTAAAATCACATACACAAAACTACTTGTTATGAGAACTTACAGTGTTATGTTCAATACAAGACATTCCTAAAGCCCAAACTAAAATATAGTTAAGAGTAACAAAGCCACCAGCAAGTCGTAAGCCATCAATTTATCTATGTATTAGAAAACACATAGATAGATTTCAGTCTAAGGGTTAAAATTAAAAGAAGGAAAAATTTCCTAGAAAGAGTAACAGCCACGCACACACAGGTTCTTCTAAATACACGCTACCGGTTTCGTTTGCTTATCTTCAAATGTGGCCATGCTCCCCTGGGAAGCTGCCCTCATTCTCTTCTCCAGGCCCTCGTTGCTAGGGTTGCAGCTGCACGGCCCATTCCTGCCCAAGCACATGTCTTTGGAGGGGGGCACAAAGGGTTTCATTATCTGCTACTCCAAGGGGGCACTGCATTCCCCCTTCTCCCCCCACCAGAAAGAAGGCAGGCACAAACACACGCACCATGCTCCGTGGTGACCATTTACATATGAAGAGCTGCAGAAGAGATCCCATGCCCTCACTAAGCTGTCTGCTACCACCACAGGTTGCTCCTTTCCCCTCCAGGGAAGGGTCTTCAGAAGCTCCTCATTTATGATCCAGTCATCTTTACTCAGGACTTGACAGGAAGACCACACTGCAGTTCTACTTAAGAACTAGCAAAATGAGATTTTGTTTGTTTGTTTGTTTAACCTAGGAATAACAGTCTCCTAACATTTCTAATCTTCCAGAACAAGTTGTGTTTAAATGTCCTGGCCTTCTCTGGGGCATACAGATCGAAGACGCAAAACAGAGAAGGTCACAATGACCAAATCGGCACCCCATGCTCTGGTCTAAGGCACTGTTCATTCACACTGAACTTAGCGCTGGATTCATTCAATGCAGGTCTTTACATGGCTGTGCCATTTGTGAAGAAGAGAGGGGAGCGCGTCCAGGGGAGAGCCACAAACTTGACCAGAGGGCTGCAGCACCTCTCCTACGAGAGGACAGGCTGAGGGAGCTGGGCTTGTTCAGCCTGGAGAAGAGAAGGCTTCAAGGAGACCTAATTGCTGGCTACTGATACCTAAAGGGGGCCTACAGGAAAGACAGAGAGGCGCTGTTTCTTAGGGAGTGTAGTGACAGGACAAGGGGTAATGGCTTTAAATTAAAAGAGGGGAGATTTAGATTGGACGTTAGGAAGAAATTCTTTACTCTGAGGGTGGTGAGACACTGGAACAGGTTGCCCAGAGAAGTTGTGGAGGCCCCATCCCTGGCAGCATTCAAGGCCAGGTTGGATGGAGCTTTGGGCAACCTGGTCTAGTGTAGGGTGTGTAGGGAATCCCGTTCGGAAGATCTCGCGTTGTACGGTGAGCTTAGGCACACCCCTATGACCTGCACAGAGTCCCACAGTGGCCACACCCCATAAAGGGAGTATATAAACCTGTGACGCAGTTTAATAAACGCCATTTTGCTCATCCATCATATTGATGTCGTGATCACTTGGCCCCGAGGGTGAGGTGTTTCCTCGTACTCCAGGACCAGTAGTTGAAGTCACCAGCTGTTGCTTTCCGTGTTCTTGGAGCTGCAGCGGGGGACTTCAACTACTGGTCCTGGAGTCCAAGGACAAACACCTCACCCCTGAGGACTCTCACCTTGGGGCCAAGTGATCACGACATCAATATGATGGATGAGCAAAATGGCGTTTATTAAACTGCGTCACAGGTTTATATACTCCCTTTATGGGGTGTGGCCACTGTGGGGCTCTGTGCAGGTCATAGGGGTGTGCCTAAGCTCACCGTACAACGCGAGATCTTCCGAACGGGATTCCCTACAGGGTGTCCCTGCCCATGGCGGGGGGGTTGGAACTAGACGATCCTTGTGGTTCCTTTCCAACCCTAACCATTCTATGATTCTATGATATGGATACTGTTTGCATTCAGAAAGTTCAGCAAAAGAAAGAAATAAATTACAAAAAAAATTAATCAAAACAATGAAAACCCAATAGTTTCTTGGACTGGTCTTATGAATGCCAGTATATTGTCGACAATTTCCTATAAAGGAGTTGTTCAGGATTTCTAGTGTCAGAGGAAAGAAAACAGGCAAAAGTAACGGGTTTTCACCTTGGACTGCTCTTCCTCAGGGCAAAAAATCTGTTGCTGAACAGCAGACAAGGAATAGAGAAAAGAAATAAATTAACTCTCCATGAGAACCCAAAGTATCAACACATAACTCATAAAACATGTTTTTTGAGGCTACGTGCAAATCAGTAGTTTACAATGGAAACTTAGAAGATTTCATGGAAAGCAACTCGAAGCCATCATTGGTTTTGCATTATTAAGCATATGCAGAGTACACAGGGTGCATTCTTGCATAGGTTGTCAGACTATTATACATCCAGAGTTTTTCTAGTCTGACCTTTAGTTAAGGCCTGGTTTTTCACTTAAAGTTATCAGCAATCCTCTACCTGAAAGTCTGTCTCTTTAACAACGGTGGAGGAAACATTTAGGATTTGTGCCAGCTGAGAAACCCAAGTCTCCATAGAAGGCATTAAGAATTGCAGTGCCTGCTGCCCATAAGATTACCAGAGCACTCCGCAAGCTTATGCACTAACCACACTCCCAGAGTCAGTGTATGACAACTTCCAGATTCAGTCTGAAACTAAAAGGCTGCTACCTGTCCCATGATCTGACACCTGTGATCCAACACTGGAAGGACCATAGACAGAAGTATGATATTTTAACTCTGTGTTGATACAGGACATATGCAGCCAGTCTAGACTGTTTCCTGGTAACCTTGTGAGAAACAGGTTAGATTTTCCCTAATGTGTTTCCTCTTGGTACTTCTGCTGAGGTCTTTAAGACCCATGTGATTATTTCTGAATGGCCACAAAGGAAAGCAGAGATAGACAAGCCAAACTTCTGCAAGGGAACGCCTTGAAAAGTTTACATTTTGAAAAAAAGGCAACACATGGTTACCCGTCTCATTTCTGTGAAAAGTATTTTGTAATCTGGGGCAGGGGGAAAGGGAAAGAATGGTCAGGAGTTTAAATAAAGAGATCCTGAAGAATACAAGTGGTATTATTCGAGGACCACAAAAACTCTTAATGCAACAAAAATTAATTGCTCTTCTAATCCAGAATTTGTGATGCCTTAACCTACAGTTGTGGACTTTCTTCCATGTCAGTATCTCATGAATAGTTAAAGTAGGTATACAACAAGATCAAAAAAGGTATATGTGCCATGCTTATTTGTAATACTATGTATTTTAATACTTGATTCCATCTCCTCTTTTTCCTAGTCTGACCTCATGCCTCTGTCTCCTGTTGTACAGCTCTGTAATTGGGATGGTAGAGATGTTAGTAGGAAGAACTTCAATTTCTGTGTTAAAAGTATACATCTGCTAAAGCCCAAGAAAAACAAACAAACAAACAAACAATAGAACAGCGCAAGTATTTTACATTGGGCAGCAAACAAGCCAGAAGTAACTGGAAGAATAAAGAGTGGTAAGAGTCAGAAGAGAAGAACACCCTTCTGGTGCTGAAATAACTTGAATATGCTGAAATCCTTGAATATGCAATGTAGTGAATAATGCTGAACTTTGTCAAAAGAGAGTGAATCTGCTGTTTATGTCATTAGTACACCCATTTTTGAACATTTGAAATTGACTATTATATGTGTATGTTATATTTTTATATAATTATATATATTTTTATATATAGGTAGATATCTGAAGCATTCCAATTGCTTTAGAGATGTGCACAAAGCTATCACCCTCAACTTGAGACTGAGATTTCAAAACAAACGCTGATTTAACTTGCTTTATATTATACTGGTATCTCAGACAGTTGCAAAATTTAGGCAGCACTGGTAACATCAGTAATAATAGTCAGCACACACCAGACACCAACTTTGACTCATTAATTCTGTACTGGTACTTTGATGAGGAAAGAGATAGTGGAATTTTTGCAGAAGTTCTGAAAACAAAGGTCTAAAATACTTTTCTTCCACTTCTTGATGAATATCCCATTTTAGTATAATACTGAAAACACAGTGTCTCAAAAATGAAGTACTTTGTGAAAAGTACAAGTACTAATAGCACAACAATGAAATAGTGACGAGTCTTTCAGAAGCTTTACCGTGAAGTTACAGCTCTTAATTTCTGAAGTGATGGACACTTTGTAAGTGCTTTATTGAGCATGTCCTCAGAATATAATTGGTTTCTGCAAAACAAGCTATTATTTCTGGATATATGTGAGTGTAACTTCCTTCTAGATGATTCTCAGCTATCTGGGGAAAAAAAAACAACCCCAAACCAAAAAGCAATGAAACAAACAAAAAACCACTTCCACACTTGAGTTCAGCTTGAACTACCAAATTAGTAATAGCTGCAGTGCTACTATATTGTAGAAGCTTCCGGTAAGTAAATGCTACGTGACTTTGTTAAACATATATAGAAATGAAAGTATATCGGTCTCCAGAGACTGGAACAAGCCCATGCTTTGTTACAGTTTGCTTGCAGACATATAACAAAGTCAGATTTTTCTGCAACAAAGCTTTACATCTGGGAATTTAATGTCTATTTACAAGTGGTTACTAGCCAGAGCAATGCAATGCATTAGGTTAACAAAGACCATCCAAGAGCCTCCACTACTACCCTAGTAATATACACCAAGCCCCTCATCCTTAAACGGTATTAGAGGTAGTTTTTGCAGAGATAGCAACTTTTTCCACAGCTTTTAAAATGTTAGTAATTAGAGTTTTCTCCTGTGCCACCCCACAAAGGACTTTATAACCTAACGGTATCCAGCAGCCTTCAAATTCTGGGTCCATCTAACAGCACGCCACAGTGGTACTGACCACTACAGCTCTTTAGAGATACAGGCAGCTGAAAGTAACAGGAAGAGACAGAAAGGTAACAGGAAAGGTTATAGTGTTACACTGGGGGGAAGGGAGAGGAGAAGTAAGGCAGAGCAGAGCAAAAGAAACTATACTCATGACACAGGCCTGAAGTTTACATACAACAAAGAGCTGGGTGGGAGAAAACAAATGAAAAATTAAAGGAAAGGGGAAGTAAAAGCACTTGTAATAATACCACAACAGATAACTCACTGCATTAAGAAGCTCTGCTGAAATACATCTAAATGTCCAGAGGCAAAGATAGTGCAAGAGATACTGAGGAGGTAGATGGAGAGCAGAATAAAGAAGTACAGAAACAGAGGAACCGTTGTATTTATAAGAGAACTTTTTGACAAAGTAATTTTCTAGACTGGCTTATCTGAAGGTAAATAATGAAATTTTGACAGGGAATTGTATTTTTCTTCCATGAGTTGTTTTCCCTGCAACAGATAAATCAAGTAATAACATCTGTGTACTGACTAATCTAGGTACCGGCACTTTAAAACTAGCTGGGACTAGAGATTTGTATCACAGTGTGGCTTTTCATTTACTCGTTAAGTCACAGTCTATGAAAAGGCAGAAAACACTCAATAATAACAGCACTCCTGTCTCTTGTGGCACCTCAAGTTAGGAGCCTTATGTCAGAAGCACCTCAACACAACTTGAAAGTTAGGTAGTTACATTTTCAGAAGTGCCAAGTACACTGGAGTTTCTACTCAAAGCCTGCCAGATTTTTCAGCAACAGGTGTGTCCTGGCTGTGGCCAGGCCGGGGTTAATGCTCAGGCCCGGGCCAGGTGAGCCGGGCCGGGCCGGCCACTATTCCACACCATGTGACATCACGTCCCTATAAAGGGACTGGCCGGGAGGGGCCCGGGGCTGCTCCGGCCGGTGGGTTGGTAAAGTACTGCGTT